>MU827044.1:0-16452 GCA_029204205.1 Desmophyllum pertusum | reverse complement strand
ATCCGTAAACCATTGTTTCACGGCCGTACGGATCGTACGGGTCGTAAGGGTACACTGATGCCATTTACCGATCGTTCAGGTCGTGTGTATTGGACAACACTCCACTTCGCGGGCGCACCGAAACACCCACGGCTGGAGACTGAGCCTATCAGTTCAGTTGATAGAATTAAAAATGTAGCAGTAAAATATAGGCGCCACGCTTGATGATAGTCGATGAGAGTCGAAGAAGAGCCAACTCTCAACAACTCTTACCCTCGTTTGGTCCGGGCATGACATGCAGTTACTTCGACTAGTTTACTTTGTATTAATTTCGTTTACTTTTTTGGCATTATTTATTCTCTTTTCTTTTGAACCCTTGAGCATAGATCGGCACATTTAACTTCTTCTGCTATCTAGATATGTCATGAGAACGTTTTGCAGACAAACATATCATTTTTTTGCAGGAAGAAAATCCCCACTCAATGTCTCGTAGAAACGAGCAACCAGTATACTTTTACAAACTTTGGATTTTACAAGGTGAGTCCAACACTAAACTGAAACCGAAAATAGATCCGCATTAAGTGCGTGTGTCTATTGGATGATTTTATTGAGCAAAAAAAAAAACAACAGCAGCAACAACAACAACAAGAAATACGCATTGCGGTGTTACATGTTCTTGTCACACATTCTTCTTAGGAAAATTTGTGTCATTCTAAAGTTTAATTCATGATAGTAAAAGTACGCCATATTCTGATGAGAGAAAAATGTACAACAATATACAGTGAAATATCTCTAACGCAGACACCCCCCACCCCCACCCCCAGTCAGTATCATTTCTAGTTGTTCGCTTGAGAGAGGGAAATGTACTGAGTACTTCAATAAATATTTTCCAAAACGGCACTTGTTCGTCCGACTGAGTATGAGTATGGAAACGAATTGAAGCTATCGGAAAAGTCTTCTACTTTGAAAATAATGTAGAAATTTCACTTTCGTTTATAGGAAAATAAAGTGACGGTGAAGCAAGTTGGAACCAAGGCGATTGATTTAACAAAAACTACTCTATTAGAACTGAAACAGGTAACAAGCAATGTTATGTCACGTATATTTTCCTATGTACATGCGCATCGAGCAAATACATACTAATTTCATGCGTACAGCGGAATGTGAATATGAAATGTGCACAGCGGAATGAATGTACAGTGTGAACGTGAATGAATGGAATGAATGGAATGAATGGAACGAACGACACGAACGAACGAACGAACGAACGAACGAACGAACGAACGAATGAATGAATGAATGAATGAATGAATGAATGAATGAATGAATGAATGAATGAATGAATGAATGAATGAATGAATGAATGAATGAATGAATGAATGAATGAATGAATGAATGAATGAATGAATGAAAACGCCAACCAAAGAGTCTTCGTAAACGTTTAGTTAATTCGTATAATTCAGTCTAATTGATTATTATTTTCTTTTTTAGATGCGCGATTTTCGTCATGAAAACCTTGTTCAGTTTTTGGAGCAAACAGTAGATCCTCCACACATCTGCATTGTATCAACCTTCTGCCCTAGAACCCTCAAGGTGATGTTATGAAACAGTACTTTTAATTGAAAGTTACAATTTCTCTTCGCGTGCAAGAACTCTAACGGGCAACAAGCTAACGTATTGCCGTGGAGTTTACTTACTTACTTAGCCCCGTAGGCCCCTACGAGGAGCATAGGGCAATCCACAAAGTCCCGCCACTTAGTACGATCTTGGGCTAGTCTAGCGATCTTTTTCCCAGTCAGACCCACGTTGGCGCAGTTCCTGCTCAACTGATCTTTTCCAGTTCAATTTGGGGCGGCCCCGTTTCCTTCTGCCCTGCGGATTCAAGATAGCGCTTGTCTTGTCACACAGTCCTGGGGTTTCCTGAGCGTGTGCCCAATCCACCTCCACTTTCTTCTGCGTATTTGGTAAACCATTCTTTCCTGATTGTTAATCTCCCACAGAGTTTACCGATTAAATAAAACATTTCAAACCTTTAAAGAAACGCATAAGTTTTGACTTGTCTGAGAAGATGTGTTAGACTGTCGTGAGAGCGTTACTCGCGAAGCAATCGAATATTTGTCTTGCATCTTAGTATCTTTTCTTCAGCATCGTTAGCATCATCGTATTCACTGTAACTCGTTGTTACATATTCTTTACTTTAATCTGCAGGATTTTCTCTCGTGTTCAGACGTAAAGCTGGATAAAACATTTGTCTCCTCCCTGGTATCAGACATTATAAAGGTGAGTGAAAAACTGATGCTTTAATGCTAGTAATACTGACCTTATTGTGAGCACACATGATCGTGCGCATCCTACGAGAGCAGCAACAACAGACGAAAGAAGACTGCTCTCGATCTCAACTTCGATAAATCATGCGCAATTGTAATGTGCAAGTCATTTTTCTTTTGGGCGCCGTGCGCCTTGCGCCGTGCGCCGTGCGCCATTAGCCCTTGTTATTGGGCTCACACGGTAGTGAAACGTATGTGATTTTAAATTCTTGCGTTCAGTTCAGGTAAAAAATGTCTGTACCGAGCTAAAGTGGCACTCCTCCTGAGCTTATCTAGGTTTTTGTAGCACTGGGAGTCTTGCTACTAACTTCCCCGGAATGTTTAGTCCATCGCAGGCTACCCCCCTTATTTCTGTCAGGTTGCCGTGCAACAGTTTTAGACCTCTGGGTACAGAGAGTGACCTCTGGGTGCAGAGAGTGACCTCTGGGTGCAGAGAGTGACCTCTGGGTGCAGAGAGTGACCTCTGGGTGCAGAGAGTGACCTCTGGGTGCAGAGAGTGACCTCTGGGTACAGAGAGTGACCTCTGGGTGCAGAGAGTGACCTCTGGGTGCAGAGAATGACCTCTGGGTGCAGAGAGTGACCTCTGGGTGCAGAGAGTGACCTCTGGGTGCAGAGAGTGACCTCTGGTACAGAGAGTGACCTCTGGGTGCAGAGAGTGGACCTCTGGGTGCAGAGAGTGACCTCTGGGTGCAGAGAGTGACCTCTGGGTACAGAGAGTGACCTCTGGGTACAGAGAGTGACCTCTGGGTGCAGAGAGTGACCTCTGGGTGCAGAGAGTGACCTCTGGGTGCAGAGAGTGACCTCTGGGTGCAGAGAGTGACCTCTGGGTGCAGAGAGTGGACCTCTGGGTGCAGAGAGTGACCTCTGTAAGAGTTACCTGTATTACCCAATAACACAACACAATCCGGATCGTTCGATTCGGAGTTCAACGCGCTACCATTGGGGTACCGGCCGCTTTTAAAATACACTCATCTCTTTTTGTTCTGTATTATACGTCGTTCATTAGGGAATGGTTTATCTTCACTCCACGGAACTCAAATATCATGGGAACCTCAAATCTTCCAACTGCTTGATAGACAGTCGCTGGACGCTCAAACTTACTGATTACGGGCTCACATCACTGAGATCAAAGTGTAATCTGGGTCCAAAGTCCAGCAGCGAAGGTGAGAGATGTGAAGACGACTACAACAACGACGTTAACAGCAACAGCAATAACAACAACGACAACAACAATAATAATAACAACAATGGTAACAAAACAACAACAACAGAAAACAACAACAAATCAATAGTAACAACAACAAAAACAACAGTAATAACAAAATTACTGCAACAACAACAACAACAACAACAAAACCAACAATAAAGCCCCGATCAAACGGTCTCAACATTTGTGGAGTCATGATTTTTAAGTCATTTTCGCGAAGTGCAAAATCACCTTCAAATTAAAGAAAGCCTCAAAATAATAGTTCACTAAGGTAGAAAAACACCAAAGAGGTGATAATAAACCAAACAGGAACAAGGATGGTTGAGGATGGAGAAGATTAAGACGGATTGTGAATGGCGAACTTGAAAAACATTGGCCAACCGTGACGTAGCTCCTTTAACATTTCGAGAACAATAGAAATGTTGAGAGGGTGTTGAGACAAAGTTTAAACGAAATCAAACTTTTCTCAACACCTCTCAACATTGTTGAGGGGGAGGGGGGGGGGGGTGTCAAACGGCGTCGACATCGGCTCTCAACAGATGTTGAGACCGTTTGATCGGGGCTTAACGTTGGACTGTTAGAGCTGATGTACGTCAGCGGATTGCATTCAAGAAAATTAGTACGAGAAAACGAAGGCGAGATATTTTGCTACGTGGTTTGCGACGATAAACATCAAACTAACGTATTTAACATAGGGCTGGTCTGAGACTATGAGTTGTTTGTTCAGCATCAAGCAGAGTTATGTAGACCGGGGATCATAGATTCTTTTTGTCAATGTCACAGTTCAGGAGTCTTGGCTCATCCATCCATCCATCCATCCATCCATCCTCATCCATCCATCTAGAGAAATTTAGAAACAACGAGCCGCAGGCGTGATTTGGCTTCTTAATGTGCTTTAAAGGAGCTACGTCACAGATGGCGCATCTTGAAAAAAATGGTCAATTTTTTCAAGTTCACCATTTGCAACTGAATCCGTCTTAATCTTCTCCATCCTCAACCATCCTTGTTCCTGTTTGGTTTATTATCACCTCTTTAGTGTTTCTCTACCTTAGTAAACTATTATTTTGAGGCTTTCTTCAGTTTGAAGGTGATTTTGCACTCTTCACAAAAATGACTTAAAATATCGTGACATAGCTCCTTTAAAATATAGATTTAACGCGCGTAGAACGATAAAACACGGGAGAGCTTTCAGTCAGTCTATTTTAAAATTTAATAAAGAGGGTCTGGATGAGGCTAACTGACCAATGGCCCAATTTCTCCAACTCTCGGCAACGGAAAGATAAAATTTTAACCGATAAATTATGTATTAACATCAATCTCTAAACAGACATCTGAACGTTAAAAACTTACAACGATGTTTCATTTTAGCGACGTTCTGTGTTTTACCCTGACAGACTTGCTGTGGACAGCACCGGAGCTTATCCGTGAATGTTATCGTGAACGTTCCCGCACTGGACAGTCAGAAGAGCAGAGATTTTTACATAATGAAATCTATGAATCTACAAAGTGTGACGTGTACAGTTTTGCTATTATCCTCCAAGAATTCCACACAAGAAAAGGACCTTACAGTAATGACGTCAACTTGAATACACAAGGTAACTACGTATACGTAGCGACTAGGAGTATTGCTCCCGGGGGGGGGGGGGGGGGGGGGGACTCCCATACAAAAGTGACGGGGATGCTCGTCGTTTTAGGGTGTAAATTACGGATTTTGGTCCCCCTTAAGGTGTTTCAGGACGGAACGGCGACATTTTTAGGGTTGCACGTGAAGAAATAATAAAAAAAACACCGTCATACTGTGTATAATGGTATCTTTTAGGGGTCAACAAGGCTTGAGCCACGCCCAGATTGGTCCCTTTTAGGAGTGTAATTTGAAATTTCCGACGAGCATCCCCGTCACTTTCATATGAAAGTCCTTCCTCCCCCGGGCTTGAATATTTATTTATTTTATTGATTCAATATTTTTTCTGTACAGATAAACATTACAAAACACGCGGCTTAACGTAAAAGAACCTAAATACAGCTACATATTGCTAAACGGTGGCAGAAATTAGCGTTTGAGTTGGAGCTAAGCTGCTGGGCTGCAACCATAACTCTCCACCGAACTCTGTTGCAATTGTTTGCCAACTGTATATGTTTGGCCTCCCCCCATGTCCTCCCGATGCTCTCCTGAGCTTCAAGGCTGGTATTAAATATAGTTTTTGTTTCTTCCTTTTAAGAGATCATAAGAGAGTCAGAGAATTTGAAGTTCCTATTTTCCGTCCTACTTTGAAGAATATTGATATTATTGAAGAATTGGAAGAGCTTAGAGTTCTGATGAAAAACTGCTGGGAAGAGGACCCGGATAGCAGGCCAGACTTCACTGAAATCAAAAAAAGAATGGTCAGGATTTCTAACGAATAAAGGAATGTAAGTACAGTCAACTCTCTATAAGACGGACACCTCTGTAAGACGGACACCTCTGTAAGACGGACACCTCTGTAAGACGGACACCTCTGTAAGACGGACACCTGTTGTTAGTCCCTGCGTACCGTTTTTTCAGTCATTTTACTGTATCTAATCTCTCTATAAGCCGGACACCTCTCTAAGACGGACAGTTGGTGCCGGTCCTGATGGTGTCCGTCTTAGAGAAAATTGACTGATGTTTTTTTAAACACAAAATACATGTTGGACTATGTCATGATGTCATGATGTCACTGTAATTCTTAACGTAGGGACGTGCACTGTAAACGCGCAATCTAAAAGCCACGTGCTGGAATACTGTACAATGACTCAATAAATACCGTAAAATTCCGAAAATAATCCCCGGGGCTTATATTTTCAAAGGACTTTTTGAGGGGCTTAGTATAAAAAGGTGACAGGCCTACACGACTCCTACAGTTCGTGACATTTGTACATTTGCCGTTCTGTATTAAATTCGGTATTTCGACCTATTTTGCTTCGCATATGTTTCTTGAGGGTACTACATGCTTCGAATTTGGGGGCTTATATTCGGAGGGGCTTATACGGAAGGGCTTATTTTCGGAATTTTACGGTACTGCACACCAGCCGGCGTTTTCCACGCTATAAAAAAAGGTTTACGCCGTTTTTTTATTTCCTTCGACAGGAAAACCAACATATTTGAGAGCATGATTTACATGATGGAGAATTACGCCAACAATCTTGAGGATATCGTGACAGTCAAGACAGGTCAACTTAGAGAGGCAAAGAGGGAAACCGATGAACTTCTGTACAAAAATATTTCCAAGGTATTACACGCCGATTTCGGCGGCTTCGATTATTAATTTTACGTAGTGTTCGTTGTTATGTGCACAGCCAGTAGCTACGTTTTCGTACGGCCAGGATTCGTGGGGGGGGGGGGGGGGGGGGGGGGGATGCTCGTCGGAAATTTTGAATTAAACCCCTAAAGGAGACCAATCTGGGCGTGGCCTCAAGCTTTATTTGACCTCTAAAAGATACCATTCTAAAAAAGACAGACAAACAAGAGTTATAGTGACTTTAATTAAGTTGCAATCATCTGCGGTAATGAGGCCACCAACACAATATTCACGATGTTTTTTGCTATTTCTTCGCGTGCAATCCTAAACGATACCTTGATGGCTAAAAATATCGGCCTTTCGTCCTGAAACACCGAAGTGAGACCAAAATCCGTAATTTAGACCCCTAAACAAGACGACGAGCATCCCCGTCACTTTTATGGCTGGAAATAATGTTTGTCAACAGACACGTGTCCTTCCAAACCTATACTTCGTCCGGACATATTACAACAGTGGTCGGACATCAAACTACAACTGCTAAAATTCGTGTCTCAAACTAATTTTCTTGAATATACGAGGTTGCAGAAAGAAAAAAACAAAGCAGCGTCTTACAAAATTGCTCAAAAAAATAACAACTTAGCAAGGAACTGAGATAACCCTTCATTTGACTGAACAGATCGTTTACAGGAATTATTGTGGCTGTACATGTTTCGATCCTTTTAAAATGTTGAAAATTTGTGCTGCTGTCCAAATTTAAAAAAAAGCTCGTTCCTCTTTTACACTGTGAGTGATTATTCACAGTAGGAACTCTGTTCTTTGCTTTTCATCAAATTTCCAACAATCTTGGCGCGCGAATGTTCCCAACCCACTGTATGATTGTTACACCATGTATCTACTTCATATTGGGAGAAGCTGCTGACCAGAGAAGGCTCATATTCAAGATGGCGGCTGAACTGAACATTTGGTTGATCGAACGTGAATACGGACCTTCAGATTGGGGTACGAGTACGAGAACGAGTACAAGTACGACTTTTTAAATCTATCGATTTTCCTCAAGATCATCATGTGTCACGCCAATCTCCGGCCAGAACCTACACTTCTACTGGTCAGTCACAGGTAAGAGCGAGGGCTCTGGAACAATATTGTTTTGAAAGTAGAAAGTCGTACTCGTACTCGTTCTCGTACTCGTACCCCAATCTGAAGGTCCGTAATGTGCCTCATGCGACAGTCGTCTCTAAACTGTTTATATCTGTTTGCTGTGATATAAAATTAGCGTTCATCATTTTTTTACGGATTTAGGTTAAGCGGAAAAAAAGTTTCCTTTAATTTTCTTGCCATAGCAAATATGGAGCTTGATGTAAACATGATCACAGGTTTGAGCTGTTTTTATTTTTTCTTTGCTAAAATTTGGTCGGACAATGTCCGATGTCCGGCAGTTATTTCCAACACTGTTACAGCTATATAATATACAACGATATGACGATGTTCTCCTTCTTGTAGGCCAGTTGCAGAAACAACTAATAAAAGGAAAGCAAGTTGAGGCAGAGAACTTTGATGAAGTGTCCATCTATTTAGCGATATTGTGGGATTTACAGAACTCTCTTCTGCGAGCTCACCGATGCAGGTTGTGACGCTTCTCAATGATCTTTACACATTGTTTGATGACATCATCAGTGAATATCGCGTGTATAAGGTAAGGCATGATACTTGAAAACATTTACCATTGATTTCACTGCTAAAAAATAAAAACTCCTCTGAGCGATCAATCAATCAATCAATCAATCAATCAATCAATCAATCAATCAATCAATCAATCAATCAATCAACTTTATCAATGTGTCAATATCTACTAGCTGTCCACAAGTGGACTACTAATTGGGGACTAATTTGCGGTTTGCAAAAGATTTCCGTCAATCATACCTGTCATACATGTACCTTATATAGAAGTGTTTAATTTTACTGTGAGTAAAACACCTTCCATATAAGGCATGACATGTATGATTGACCGGGAATCTTCTGCAAACTGCTCAGACAAATTTTGATATAAATTTTTAGACTGGCAATATCCTTGCGCGTAGTGTGGATGTGTCATGGATGGATTCGCGTTTTGACTGGCAGGTCTAAAGTACAGGTCACCCTAAGGATAACCCTAGCTTAATCCTAACCCTAACATTAGACCCTAACCCTAACCTTAGGGCTTAGGGTTAGGGCTAGCCTTAGGGTGACCTGTGACCTGTGACCAGTAACTTTAGACCCGCCGGCATTTCCTCCCCCCCCCCCCTCCTCCCTCCACCCTTTCCCCCCTCACACTAGGTATCTTACAGGCCAGGGCCTATCTGATTCATCAAATGTGAGCTGCAAACTCATAGGACAGCATGATTGGTCAATGGATGGAAAATAAACTGAGAGAACTAACAATGCCTTGTTTATGTTTCAGGTTGAGGGACAATTGGTGACGCTTACATGGTAGTTTCTGGCCTACCAATAAAAAATGGTCATGATCATGCAGGGGAAATATCCCAGATGGCATTACACCTGTTAGACGCTGTCAGTAAAGATTTTACTGTTCGGTCACAAGCCAGAATACAAAAAACTGAACCTTCGTATAGGCATTCATAGCGGTGAGTTAACTAGAAATATTTTGAGTGTCAAATTAAATCAGTTGATACTCATATTATCAGTAATGACGATAAGGATTACAAACTAAGGCTCCCATGGCAGGCCCGTTTCCTTGAGGGGCCACTAGGGGTGCACATTAAGAAAGCAAATGAAAATGGAGGTTCAGTGAGGTAGTACAGAAAAAAACATGTCTTCGGGCTGACAGTCATACACAAAATTAAATGAAGGATGTGGGAGACGTGGTGTCCTAATAATAGTTAGCGCATTGGACTCCAGGTCAAGTGGTCCAGGTTCAAGCACTGGCTGGGACATTGTGTTGTGTTCTTGGGCACCTGCATGTACATGAGCATAAATGGGTACCAGCGAATTGTCAGGGCAACCTGACAAAAATGCTGGGGGTTTATCTGCGATGGACTAGCATCCCATCCAGGGAGTACATTGTAGCAATACTCCTAGTCACTTCATGCTAATGGAAACTGGCCTGATAAGCTACCTGGTTTCTGTTTGTAGACAGACTTTAACTACAGAATTAACTTCAAATCAAAGGAAACTTCTTTGAAGGAATGATACATGTATATAAAAAGAAACAAGCATGGAGGGCGTCATCTGTCATGTAGCTCCCTTAAACTATATGTACTATAAAAATGATTATTTGTAATTTCTCGCATCCACAGGTCCTGTCGTTGCTGGTTGTGGTTGGTAGCACAATGCCTCGTTACTGTTTGTTTGGTGATACAGTCAACACAGCTTCAAGAATGGAATCTTATGGGGAAGGTATTAGAACCATTGTACCAGCTTGTTAGACAGTTATCCGTGAGAGATTGCCTTCCCTATAAAGCCCGGTCCCAAACGAGGATGAGAGTTGCTGAGAGTTTTCATGGGAGTTTTCTTCAACTCCCATCGGCTACAATGTATTATCACCTCGGGCCAAACGAGAGTGAGAGTTGTCAAACAACTCACTAACTCTCAAGAAAACTTTTAGCAGGTTCAAATTCAATGAGAGTACACAAGAGTCGATAGGAGTTGCTGAGAGTGCAGCCATGGGAGTTTCAGGCCAAACATTAGAGCATGAGAGTTTGAACTCTTAACAATTAACGCTCATCCTCGTTTGGCCCAGGCTTAAAACAGCAGATCAAAGAGTTCGAACCCGTACCACTTGATTTATCTGGTATCCAGACGGATGTTGTAACAATTCAAAAACTGCGCAAATCATAAAAATATATTTGACACTAAACATTGATATTATTTTTTAACCCTAACGTTGTGTGTTTATTCTGTTCCTGTTCAGCCCGAAAGATCCATATCAGTGAAGCCACAAAAGAGATTCTGGAACATACTTGGAGGGTTTATTTGTTTGAAGAGAGAGGAGAAGTGTTCTTAATAGGTAAGAATCTTTTTTTAAATTAACATACTTTACTAACAAAAACTAGCGAAGTTGCATTAGTTAAAATACGTTCCGACGTTTTTGAATGTAAAAAAGTAAGATTTGCAAAGAAAGGCATTAAAAACTGAAGCCTTCGCTAGCTAGTTGATAGAAATGGCGGCCCATCTTGAATTTTTGAGTGAGCTAAATCCAGGAAGAGTCTTCTTCCCCACATTTCGCTCCATCACGAGATTCAAAATGACAACTGATAGGTTCAACTCCTCGTCCAACGGGGAAAAGGAGGCCTGGATTGAGTGGCGTACAATTGACCCATTGAGGGTCACGTGAGCCACTTCTTACTAAAGTTATGGGTTACAACTTAAGAACGAACAGACGCATCATGTTAAAAATGGGTAAGGGCCTCCTAAGGGCCTTAGTTATCAGATAACTAGCTTCACACACTGGCTTTTTTGTTATCGACAGCGTTTTATGATCGACAACTAAATAGTTGTCGGACAACTATCTCTCTAGTCTGTGGAGGCCCTAAGAGTGCCAATTATAAGTCTACTGACTCTTTATAGGTGTGAGATTTTATAGTTTGAGTATCAGGGATGAGTACTTGTATTAAAAAAAAGGCTTGGAAAGAAAGGCTTGTAATCTCTTGTGGCCAGCGAACATTCGGATATTCAAATTGGCGTAAATCTTAATTTCTGTTGTTGTTTTCTACTTTTTAAAGGGGAAGGGAAACACCAGGACATACTGGTTGGTTGATCACGAGCAAAGAATGACTAGTCGCCCCCATCCCTCACCAAAGAAACTTCTTAGTCATCGGAGGCGTTTGTTCAGCGCTGCCGCGTGACGGCAAAGGATTGAAGCCATCCTGCATTACACGCTCCGGCAACACTCCGAAGCGTCTCTTTAAAGCAGCATCCGAAAACCCAATGACTAAAACTTCCATTTGAAATTCTAATCGATGACTTAACAGAGAAAGACAACCCAAAAAGAAAGGCAAGCACTCACTCAATCACAAGAGTTCTAAATATTTTGGGGACAATCCATCTTCCAGCTGGTCTTCCCGAGAAGCGTTGTTGTGACTAACTTCAAGACAGTGTTGCGTGACTCTCCAAATAACTGAATTGAGTTATCATTTCTTGTTCTACATGTCGCAAAATCAACAACTCTCACTGTTCATTCGACCGGCTTGCGGCCTTAGTCTTTAAGAATGATGATGATCCGACCCACCCTTTTAATTCTCAATTGCACTACATGTATGTGAATCTGCCAATCAAAAGAATAGACAAGGTCCTGAATGGTTGCTTTGACTAAGGACCATGACCCATTTATTTATTCTTTGGGAGGGGCGAGATGAGTTGGGCAATTTTCCTATCTTCAGAGTTTTGCAATAATTTGTTTTATTATTTTCATTGGCTATCATTCCGATATTTTTTAGCTTGTTTGGATAATAGTTTTTCTTGGACACATGTGTGCATGACCCCCTAATTTTCCTCCCCCCCCCCCCCCCCCCCATCCCCATCCCATAAAAATAAAATGCGTTCCATTCCTCATCTACCCTCGAAATATGAATTTCTGGCGGATTGACGTGGACATATGCACATTAGCCCTGAAATGTAATATTTCTGCGGGGAAACGAGCAACCACGGGCGAACAGCGGGCCTCCTTCAATTTTTTCCCTAAGGGGTATTTTCGGTAGGTTTTTTTCTAGGCACTCACCGTCTTAAACCTCACAATGTTATTGATGCGTGGTTGCCGGCCGCTCCTCGTTCATGTGTTTCCACCATAGATGGTGATTCCTCATTGGATTAACGTTAGTTTATCGTTCTCATACTGGTATATTGTACATAGTCTCGGTCGCTCTTCGGGGGGACCGACAACCTGCAAAATAAACCTAATGCGGATGTATTTACTGTCTGTTGTGTATCTCGTGAAGCCGAAATGATAGAATAGAAATCCCCGGAGACGTTGCATGGTGTCTTGTCCTTTATACTTTGTGCTTTAATACTTATTTAAAAGCTGCTCTTCCTTTCGTGGCTTTCCGGGCAACCAATGTAGGCCAGTCATTCTTTCATTTGATACACACATTTCTTGTAATCATGTAATTAAAATAATCTAAATTGGTAATTTTAAAATATACTTATTGTTTGTTAAATATGTAAAAATATCTTTGATAAAATAATATTTTTAAACTAAGAACGGAGGGTGCATCACCTAAACAACTTATTAACAACTGAATGGAAGCAACCAGTTTTAACATGGATTTTTTTAAAATGAGGACACTAGGAGTATTGAACGTAACTTAAGGCCCGGGTGGTTGATTTGTTTGGTGTCGGCTTGAAGTCATTTTCATCCCTAAGAAGTTGGTACCCCCTAACATTTTTAAGACCGTGCAAAGTTCAAATCTTGATTTTCGTTTTTGCAAAATTGTCAAAAGGAAACAGTACTCACATTGAAAAAGTACCCTGCTCAATAGCTTTCATTTGAATGCGTCCACACACTAGGGTTTATATCCACATTGCCCTTCCCACAAAAGTTACAACACACGTTGCCACAAGCTATAATAAACAGCCACCACTTGAAAGTACTGCTCAATAGCTTTCATTTGAGGGGGGGAAGGGTCACACACACTAGGGGTTCATGCTTACAGACCCTCAAAAAACTTACAGCCACATTTTTAAATGACTCAACGTTTTGACCTCTGGGAGTGAAAAGGCCTTAACACGGGCCACTGCTACCACCAACAACGAATTTTAACCCCTAAAAAGTATCGATGATCACCCCCGTCATTTTTATATGGGAGTTTTCCCTGTGACTTTCAGGAAGGCTC
This sequence comes from Desmophyllum pertusum, assembly GCA_029204205.1. Lineage (NCBI taxonomy): Eukaryota > Metazoa > Cnidaria > Anthozoa > Scleractinia > Caryophylliidae > Desmophyllum > Desmophyllum pertusum. The sequence goes on along the minus strand of MU827044.1, from coordinate 2,858 downwards.
CTTAACCTGCCTTGAAGAATTTCATGACGAGTTCGCGGGGTCTGAAATCGTGGATCCTGCCAAACAGAGACGGGTCTTTTTTGTTCAAAAATGACAGGATTAGTGTCGCACTTTTTTTTTTTTAATGACCGTCTGAAATTGACAATAAATTCCCGGCAAACATAGGCCGCCGTCCGCGCTAACGCGTTTCGTTTGGCTCCATTTTCGAAACGCTTCTGTTTTTTACCAAAAACGCATCCTTCTCACACTATCATTTTCGCCAGCGTTTTCACTCGTCCACACTAATTCGTTTTCCGTAATGAAAACGCATCGCTCGAAAACGCTTACAATAGTAATCTGTGCATGCGACAAATAGGACCCCCCGTTTTTCGCTGTCGCACACCTCTATGGCGTTTTCGTTTGGCTCCGTTTTCGATCGAAAAATCGCTTCGCGTTTTCAAATGTCCTCCAATCTTGGACAGCGTTTTTCAAATGTATGCGTTTTCGATGAAAACGCTCAGTCGTTTTATAGTGTGGACGATAGGACGAAAAACGTATCCAAAAGTATGTCGTTTTTCAAACGAAAACGCATCAGTGTGGACGGCATGGAAAATCGATTATACCGCGCGCACAGGACTGCAAAAAGGGAAAGCGTCGTACTAGGAAACCTCTAATTTTAATTGCTTTTCATGCAGGGCAAAGGGCATTGTTGTGACCTGTTTGTCTATTGTTTTCAGAGCACAATAGCGTGCCTCTTTTCGAGTGGGCCGGAACACCTAAAAAATAACGGCTAGAAATTTCTACTGGCCACTAAAAAGTGTTTTGAAGAACGATTCAATAAATTTCCTATTCTAAATGGAGTTGTAGTACTTTCCCAAAATAATATTCCGCGTGTTGAGAGTGTTGACGAATTTTGAACGAGAAGTAATTTTCACATCAGCCGCGCTTTTGATTACAATGCAAAGAGAGACCAATCAAAACAAATATCTTCATTGCGAGGTCAACAACGTTTGTGAAAATTATAATTGCAATTTAAAACGTGATGAAAATTTGCATTCTTCAGTGGTCGTTTGTTCATCCTATAACCGCATTTCAAGGCAGAAATATCATGTTTCTCTCCTTCGTCTGTTCATCGCCACCAAAAAAGCAGAGGAAGCGGTATTAAAGCTTAGCTGAGTCGACTGTGAGATTGAACACTTGGGTGCTCTGAGAATGCTCAAATGCACATAGCGCACTAGCACTATTCCTCAAGCAAACACTTGTCGACCACATGCTTCGTATCACGAAGGCCTCAGACTCTGTACTCTTAGGATAGGCAATTGTATGTGAATCGCGCGTCTCAAGGTAGAATCTATATATAATGTATTTTGTAGATGTAATCTTAGTTTAATAGCTCTTTGTCTGGTTGGAAACTGCTGCAAATATTTACGATCCGCAATTGTTTATATTTTTACTGGGTTCCTGCCAATCCTTTATTTACGTCCGCAGGGGGAGTGGTGGTTTTAAAAAAAAGCGGTGGGGGGTAAAAAATTTTGAAGTTGCACTTTTGGGGAGGGTAGCTTTTTTATCTTGCTTGTAGGAATAGGGGAGGGGGGGGGGGGGGGGGGGGAGTTTAAATGTTGAACACCACGTATAACAGTAAATAGTGATTATGAAACTCGGTATTAAACATGAGATGGTGAACAAAAAACGTCATGTAAAATTATAAACCTAGAACGTATGTAAAATTATAAAACTCTCTAAGTAACAAAAAATTTGAGAAACATGAACTGAAACAGTTTTACTCTCGTTTTTTTTTCATCCGAAAGCCTTAAAACCCTTTGGGCAAAATGACACTTAAGTTTAAGTTTGTTTCACAATATTCACAGCCAAAAATATCAGACTAACGAAATACGCTGTTGCTGGACAACAGTGATATTCAAAGGGAAATGCATGTGAATTAGGAGGGGGGATGAGTGGGGTGATATGTGGGGTCAAGGGAGAAGCACTTCGGCGGGTGGGCGGAACAATGCGCTGTCTTGTGAATTTAAACATAAATCCATCTAACATGTGACCGCCGTACATAATGTTGACTGGAAACTTTTTCAGTAGATCGAAACAAAATTATGAAGAAAGCCTGTTGTATACATCAAATTGTTGCTCTCATCCTTCAACAGTGACATTGTAGGACTGATACTTTGACTAACTACCTAAATTTTGCTGGAAGGTTGTTTTCATTTCAATGAATTGAAAGACTCACTATATACTGGAAGAAATATCATATTGCCATCTGTTACTACCGTACCACTCTATCATTGCAAACTCTAAAAGCTCTAAAACAAATGAGTGAATTGGGAAACTGGGTTTTGCAGAAAACTAGCAACTCTTACAAAGAAATCTCTAACAGAGGATTGAGAAATCTCTCAATGAATCACTTGGGGCGTTTTTAGGTGGTTGGGTGGGTTGGGTGGAGAGGTGGAGAGAAGGGTGGAGGAGGAAGGGGGGGGGGGGGGTGGGGATTGGATCTAAAAAAATAATGATAACCATAAAAGTGTTTATTAAATATGGGGTTTGGATCATCCAAATAGCTAGTAGAGAAGACGGTAGTGAGATGACCCGCAAAATAATAACTGAAAATCATCGGAAAATTAAGAATATAAATTACCTCAAATTCAGATAAAAAACGTGATTTTTCCCATGGACTAATTATATTCCTGCTCAAAGTTAGTATTTTAAAAATTATAATTTGAAAAACAACAGTTTCTTAAAACAATATTGTATATACATATCGGCAGTGATTCTTACATGTACATGCATATTTTTCTTTATCAGGATCCTTTTTTCTCTAGAAGAGAAACTAATGAGAGTATTTCAAGGAGACGCTCCTCGACGGCGTGACG
>MU827043.1:0-16571 GCA_029204205.1 Desmophyllum pertusum | reverse complement strand
TTTTCTTGATCTAATTATAGTGTGATTACTGAAGTATCGAGAAGTACATTTAATGGATAAAGTTGACTGAAGCCGGCACATGCGCCGAACCGTGAAACACTCCTTTAACATACAGTGGAACTTCGATTTCTCGAACCCTCGATTTCTCAAAAAACCCGATTTCTCGAACCAAAAGTCGTTTCCCTTGGACTTGTTTTCACTGTAATTTTACCCCCGATATTTCGAAGTTCCCGATTTCTCGAACCAATTTTCGTTTCCCGTGAAGGTTCGAGAAATCGAAGTTCCACTGTAGTTTCACGAGAACAAAAGACAACACTACAGTCGAAGCTCCCGTAAGCGGACACCCTCGGGAAGCAGAAAAAGTGTCCGCAACTGGAGCAGGCCGTTTACGAGAATGTGTAAATACATACAGAGTTGTATCAGCTAGAGTTCAAACGGGGTTTATCAAGGCGGCCGTAACTATAGCTGTCCGCTTACGAGAGTGTCCGCTCAGATAGCTTCGACTGTATCTCAACAAAAAAGTCTTGATTAAAGTATAAATTCTCCCACGAATGTTTGTAAAAAAAAAGTGTATGTAAAGAAGTAGGAGAATTGTTATTACGCCATGGAAAAGGCGGGAGACAACCCCAATTTTCTTCTGGTCCCAACCTTCGGGAAGCGAGGGGGGGGGGGGGGGGGGGGGGGACTCCCATATAAAACTGACGGTGGTGGTCGTCGTACCTTTTAAGGGATAAAATTCGTTGTTTGAGAACCGTTTAGGGTGTTTAAATCTAAAATGATCAACGATAGAATAATCGTGGAGAAATATATGACAGGAAAAAATAATGACGGAAAAATATATGACAAGACTCCCCCCACCCACCTTCCCCGGGCCTTTGAATCTCCGAGAGACTTGCTTCGTTCGCGACTGCTCAGCACTTCTCTTTGATAATTTGGAGGGAAGAGAGGCTCTTTGCAATAAAGACAATAAAGACTAGTATAGGCGCCTTACCTTCTGCTGATGATAGTAAATTTGCCACGCTATCTGAACATGCGTTGCACACCATTTTCCAGGTTTCTACGTTACAAGATAAAAGAATCAAAGTCAATCATGGAATTTGTCCCCCACTATAAAGGGGTCGTTTAGTAACAGTAGCTTACTATAGAGAGGTTTTCGATTGACTGTCGATAGTAGCCCTCTGATTGGTTAAAAAAACGCGTGCGACGTACTCTGACCAATCAGGAGAAAGAAAAAAAACCATCATGACGTGGCTTACGCGTGTTTTCCCGCGCTTGACACCGATAGCATGTTTTCCCGCGCTACGTGTTTTGGCGCGGGTTGCATGTTTTTGCTGAGTTCTGATTGGTTCATTGCCTTATTAGCGTTTGCCGTGACTGGCCAGGACTGATTACTTTGGTCTTGGGTTTACGACAGTCACTAGGAAAATCACTCTAAAAACCCCTACCAAAACAAAAGGCAATTGTAATGGAAAAGTTTGTTTCCAAGAAAAAATGCGAATGTTTGTTCAACTAAAATCGAAACGGAAATGGTGCAGAGTTTTCCTTTGTGTTTGAATTTTGAAACATGCTTTTCAAACGCACCTTGTATTGTTTCCAAAAGGAATGACGCTTCAATATTTTGATTGGTTTAAAGAAACTGTTTGCGTACTCTAACCAATCAGAGAGCAGGATTTTTTTGCACTTGAATTTTCCCGCGCTTTTGCAGCCAGTGATTGGCTATGAGGTGACTGTGCCCAGACAGTCGTCAGTAAAGCTCTCTCAGTTAAGACAATAGAAAAACAGTACCTTTTGTATGAGAGGGGGAGGTGCTGGAGTGTGGGGAGCAAAGCATGAACCAACAGGAGGGACTCCAAGCTGACGAACGAAACACACAAAAATAGAAAAAACTTAATCAAGGAGCACTAAAAAAACGTTAGGAATTCTAGCTAAATAATAGAAAACAAGTAAAGCAAAGATGTCCATGTTGAAACAAGATTTTTTGCACAATTTCAAAGCAATCCGTCCGAACTAATAGCCTATAAAAGTGTCCAAGTAGACAGCAGACATTTCAGGCAAGATACATTTTTTTTGTCCATATTGTAATCCATTTCCATCCTCGCCATCGTTGGTTATCGTTACTACCTGATGGGTTCCTGTCATTTGTCGAATATCGTTCTACAAAATCCTATGGTTTCCTATGATCTACATGTGTTTTCATCTTCTCATAATCAAGCAAAAACTAGATCGCAGTATAAATTTGTTTTGCTGTAGTACTCCACTGAAAAAGATCCCCAAAACAACGAGCTCCCTAATGAAGTGAACAACCGTCTTGGTCGATCGGAAACTGAATGGACTTCATCCAGCCCTCCCCCTCCCTTCCCCTCCTCTGCCCTCCCCCTCCCCCTGGTATGTAGGCAACTGATGAAGAAACACATTACTTTGACATCAGAGTTGCAGTGTAAAGGAGTCGTCGTGATTTCGAAGGATGACAGTTGCACAAGAGTTTTCTTCAACTCTCGTCAGCCTGGGCCAAACAAGAAAAAACTCTTGACGGCTCACAAGAAAAATTTGAGCAGGTTCAAATTTGATGAGAGCGCATGAGAGTCGCCGAGAGCGCATGAGAGCCAAGCCAAACGAGAGCGAGACTTTGAACTCTTGTCAACTCTCGTTCGCATTTGGCCTGCGGGCTTAATGTTCAACTACAGCAGAACTCACCACAGATTGGGGTACCTGTGGCGATGACAGCGGTCCACCATTGCTGTGGAAGTGTTGATGTTGATGCTGGTGCTGGTGTAAGTGTTGGTGATGGTGTTGATGACTCTCGTAATGCATGAGCTGTGACGCGCTCATTCCATGAGGAGGACCTCTGTCGGCTTGCGACTGAAGAAAACGATTGTTCAATTCGTGACGAAGAAATTCGGGACCTGCAAAAAGGGAAGGTCAATTGAGTCGATTCACTAAATCAACAGGATGCACTTCACGCCCCGGGAGAACTCCCATGTAAAAGTAACGGAGGTGATCGTCTCGTTTTGTGGGTGTGGCTCAAAATTCATTATCCTAAAAGGTACCGGAATAACTCTAACGGTGGTCATTTCAGATTTTAACATCCTAAGCAGTACCAGACCACGCATTTTAACACCTAAAAGGTACGACGATCACCCTCGTCACTTTCATATGAGAGTCCCAAGCCGCACGTGTCTACAAATAACATCTTGAAGTGAAACCTTCCATAAAATGCACAAACTTCCTGTAGGTGAATTTCTGTGTCTGCTACCAAGAATGTGGAATCAAGGTCGTCTAAATTGCCTTCTAGGATCGTACACAAAAAAGCAACTGTCTAAAATGAATTTTGGACACTCCTAATCCAACTTTTTCAATTAACGCAACTATCTGCCTATGGGAAGGTTAGTTCACAACACATGAAGTTGAGCCTCATTATTTCAATCACACTCTCATTCAATTGCATATTACACACAACGTCTTGAACCACCTACAAGTCTAACTAGTGCAGTGTATGGGTTCTGCCTAATCTTCTACAAAAGTGCATGATCCAGCACTAGCATCCACATCAAACCCCACCCCTCCATGGTCCATTTGCCCTTCAATCAATAAGGGGGGTGGTGTAAGGTGATGTGGAGCCCGTGTCTGGATCCTGGTGCATTACTTGGATAAGCAAAAGGTGACTCGCCAGCCGGTCCATGAGTATATCCCAATGCACCCGGGTGGGGTGAAAAGAAGGGAAGTGAGGGAACAGGCCGCCATGGTGGGCGTGTCCAAATGTAGGCGTCATGGGGTGGCTCATGGTCGTCGTGGTACTCAGTGCCAAGTGGAGGCCTGTTGAGGTGCTGGAGCCATGACTGCTGGGTCGTTGAGATACAGTTGCAGTCGATGAACTGAAAAAAGAAAAAAAAAACTTTATTTAAGTGTCAGAGGATTTAGCACTGCTGTACTAATAATAAATTGTTTGTTCATTTACAGTGTCCACAATTATTGTGGACACTGTAAATGAACAAACAATTTATTATTGTAAATAGAACATAAACTTGTTAAGAATCCCAACTGGTTGGGAGGTTGTCCAGTTGGCTATTTACAAAGTGTGGCCGAGGAGTTGAACTCGGGACTACCGAGAGCAAATCCAGCTAGTGGTAGGGTGGAGGATTTGAACCAGGGACCTCCAGATTTCAAATCCAGCGCCCTAAACCACTCGGCCACACCGCCAAACACAATGAGATAGATAAATGAACAATTGGATTACTGTAATGATTCAATTTGAGGGAGGTGCAGTGTCCTAACGGGGAGCATGTTAGGCGGCGCCCAGGTTCGAGCCCTGGCCGGGGTCACTGTGTTGTGTTCTTGGGCAAGACATTTAACTCTCACAGTGCCTCTCTTCACCCAGGAGTACTCACGAATTGTTGCTGCAGAGTTAACTTGTGATGGACTAGCATGCTCCTACATGTAGTCCCTGGGATGGAATGGAGGGTTTCGCAGAAGTGGAACTACGCATTGGATTATTGTGGTAACAGTACACCTTAATGATACATACATGAAGCACAAAACAAGCTTCGCTGTTAGGGCATACAAACGGAGAAAACTGTCATTCTTTAAGAACAAAACCTAAACACACATTATAAGTCCATTAATTATTGGATGGACTTTGTTTTTCCTGAAATGAGGTGGGGTGGGGTGGGGTGACTCTTTAAGTCCCTTAAATCAATTTGGGATTGCACGAAATGAATCAGTCTACCATTTTACACTATGTCAAACACTACTAATATTAACATCAATACATTTAACAGATCATTACCTTGGCCATTCTGATGGCTTTGATGTACTCTTCTCCACTTCTTTATCAGAAGTTTCAGTGGTGCTGACTTTGACTGTGGGAATTGACGTCTTGACACTCAACAATGAACCTACATGTACAAGACACAAACAATGTTCAGATATTACACTGTAGATTTATCATGATTTACAAATACAGCGCAACCCGTTAATATGGACACCTACGGGCAAAAAAAAACTGGCCGTAATTTAACGGGGTGGCCGTATTAAAGGGGTTCTTTAAAATAATAGGAAAATGACTGACTGAGCGTTTTCTCGGGCCAAATTATAGTGGCTGTAATACGAGGTGGCCGTAAGGCGGGGTTCCACTGTAAACCTAAAAGCCGAGCCAAACTAATTTGTAAATGATGAGAGAATTGAGAATTGAGAATGAGAATTGATGAGAGTTGGCTCTCATGAGAGTTTTCTTCAACTCTCATTGACTATCACAAAGCATCGACCAAACGAGAAACATTCTCTTGAAATGACTCTCAACAATAATTTGAGCAGGTTCAAATTTGTTGAGAGCGCATGAGAGTCAATGAGAGTCGATGAGAGCACATGAGAGGTTCAGGCCAAACGAGAGCAAGAGTCTGAACTCTCATCAACTCTTGTCCTCGTTTGGCTGGGGCTTAAAAGTGATCATGACGACTCATACAAGGTACAATGCACCCATCCAGTAAGTTGTAAAAGGAAAGCTTTTTTGGCGCTTACATGTAACTCCAGTTTCCATAGCACAAAGTGACTAGGAGTATTGCTACTCCCCTGGATGGGATGCTAGTCCATCGCAGGTAACCCCCCAGCATTTTTGTGACGTTGCCCTGACAATTTTCCAGTACCCATTTATACTCCTAATGCATCTCCCAATCAGAGACTAAACAATTTACAAAATAGACAAGGTGATTAGTTTCTAATGAAACTGTGGTGCTGCGTCGGCAGGCAAGTGAAACACTATGTTGATTATCAACTTGGAGTTGATAACGGTAAATAACCGCCGTAGCGAATTTCTTAAAGCTGACGTTTCGAGCGTTAGCCCTTTGTCGGAGCAAAGTAAGGGCTAACGAAGGGCTAACGCTCGAAACGTCAGCTTTTAGAAATTGGCTACGCCAGTTAATTTACCTTTATCAACTCCAAGTTGATAATCAACATAGTAAATTTACAAAATACATTACATAAATGGCAAAATTCAGTTATCATGTACTTACTGTTTGGTGCAGGTGTTGTAACTGTAGATTCATTCTCTGACATCTACAATGCAAAACAAAAGTGTTGTAAGTAATAAAATACCAAAGCATTAAATTCTTTATAAACTTATTTGTTGTGATTGCATCAGGGATAGAAATAAGCTCTTGCCCACTCGCCCCTGGAGTTGAGTCTCAATTCTTTTTGGTGAGTAGAAATTGCAGATTTTTTGGTGCAATTCTTAAAGTCGCGTATGCCCAGATGCTGTTGTATGATGATGTTTAGTGCAATAAATGGTAAAAGGGAGGCAGCTGGTATGTTGAGCATGCTTTCCTCAAACAAAACACTTGAGTAAGCTCATGCCTATACAAATGTACATAAATAATTTGAAATTATTAATACCCTGCTCACTGTCAGAAAAAAATAATGGGGCATTTTACAACATTATTATGTAATTCACGACTTGATCCTTTAGTGGAATTCACAGCAATGACTAATGTGTTACACATCTCGTGCTGTGTTTTGTATACGCTCTGCAAAGACCTGTTAAGGCTTCTTTAAGGTTTTAGATTGCACAATATTAAGGTTGTGTACTATTGGGACCAACCGTTTCAACCGTAACCAGTTTAGGTTAAGACGGTTGAGGTTTCCCAATAGAACACTTTTCCAACCGTTTTCTGAAACCGTTTCAACCTAGTGACTTCAGTTCGGTTCAAAAAGTTGATCAACCAAACAAACCGGAAACGTTTTTTTCCCCTAATAGAACGCGAAAAAACTCAACCAACCTAAAACGGTTGATCCAACACAACCTAAAAGTTATATTTGTATAAAGAAGGACTTTTCTTACCCTTTCACCTTCACTCTCAGTATCACACTGGAAAAGAAGAGAAACGAACATTACAATGAAAATAAAAATTACAAGTGGACCACACTGGTCTCCAGAGCTGATCCTGGTTTCCGTAGCATGAAATATCAGATTTCTGAGCAATGAACTACATGCAGATCAATATTTTAAAACATTCTTACCCAATATCCTTTATCTGAACTTGCAGAATCTGAATTGTCCTGTTGGCAGACACAAGTAAACGATCGGAAAAAAATGCGTACTACTGACTAACTTTAAATTGCATGACAAGAAATGAATTTATTTGTAAAAATACAAGTTTAAGTCTGATAACCACTGAGTTCAAAGTCAAAACAATCAAAACAGTGGAGAACATTCAGGTGTGTTCAGGTAAATATAAAGAGGTTATTCAACGGAAAGTTGTGTAATACGGCTGGGTATTTTTACGAGTCAGTTTATATTTTTTAGAGCCTTTAGGTGAGAAAAAATAAACATTGACAAGTAAAAATACCCAGCCATATAACTATTACACAAATTTCCGCCTGAATAAAATAATTGTTTATTAAACGACATAATTCTTTCCTAAAATATAGGCTTTCAACAGTGTTTTCTGTAGCACGCGTTTCAGGGGGACTAAGACAAGAGTGTAATACGGTCTCATATTTTGCACTCGTCTTGGTGCGTATTCGCACTCTAAAATGCTATGTTGTATAACAATGACATTAATTATTTTATTATCCAACTCCACTCAAATAATGCACGACATGATATTTGTAGTCTATGAGATCGGTCATCTGTAGTCCTCTTATTCCTTATGACCACACAGGAGCGCCAACAACAGTTCAAAGTCAGGATTTCGAGAAAGAAAATGTTGGATAATAAATCTCTTATTAGACATTTTAGTGTGCCGTATCACTGTATATTATTTATTCATCATTTGCAGTTTAACTTGCCCTAAGGGCTCACCAAATTACTCGTGATTCATGACAAAATAAACAGCAATACTATACATGTACATGAATATAGATACACACTAAAACATCTACATTTTTGTACATGTACAGTAGCATCTCAATAACTCGAACCTCCAGAAACTTGAACCCCCAGCAACTTGAACCCCTGGCAAACTCGAACCTCTCACTAACTCAAACAGATAACAGTTTTCCCCTGCTTCAGTCATTGCAGTAATTTAACCCCCATAACGAAAAGGTTTTGTGTTTCCCTTGAAGGTTTGAGTTATCAAGATTCTACTGCCAATAAGATATATTTAACATGCAGGGCTGTCATTAAGGGCCGTAACCCGTAACACCTGTTACAGCTGAGTGTGCTTGATGGGACCTTGATGTTACGGGTGAACTTGCCCTGTTGTTGGTATATAATTCAATTACAAAGCAACAAGTTTGTTACGGTGTGAAGATCAAAGCAACAGGTGACTCAAAACTTAATGACAGCCCTGACATGTAGTACAAACAATACGGCCCTGCTGATGTACATCATGTAATCCTGGGCTCGGTTGTTCAAAGCATGATTAAGCTAATCCTGGATTAGCGTGAATTTTGATTTCAGTTTTGTACTTTTCAGTGAGATTTTCTGTTCATATTTTTGCCCTTTAGTTTTGACTTTGACTAATGTCAACTCCACAAAATATTATCATGGAAAACCACATTTATATAGGAGAAATTGAAACCTTGATTATTTGTTAATCCTGGATTAGCGTTAATCGGCTTTCGAACAACTGGGCCCAGTAATATAAAACAGACCTGTTACAATTATTCCTTATTGACACCTAGCCTTTAAAACTTATCTCAACTGGAACCCTGGATATGTACTGTACATTTTTTGCACAACTTACATCACTTGTATTCAGTCCTTTTTCTCGCTGAGGAGGGAACCATGAACCCTCAGGTTTCTTTCTCTCAACATTAGCATCGTCCTCAGAATCGGTGTCTTTTGGTTTGGGATCGTGATGCATCTAAAAAGGACAAAGTTTGGCATAAGATCAGAACGTTTTCATTTCAAAACCCAATTATTATTAATGATTTACAGTGTGACTACTCGAAGTGGCCAGTTTGAAGAAAAGTAACCAATCAAACGAAAGGTACGCACTTTGTTGGTGTCAAATTTTGTTGTAGAACTATTGTCTGTATGCTTTCAACATGATTGGTCAGTTAAATACGAAAAGGTCGCCATCCTTTGTTCTCGATTAACGTTTTGATTGGTTACTTTTCTTCAAACTGGCCTACTTTGAGTAGTCGCACTGTAAGCCAGCAGGGTGAAAAGAAAATGAGAGTTGTCGAGAGTTGGCTCAATGAGAGTTTTCTTCACTATCAGCGACTATCACTAACCCAGGCCAAACAAGACAAAACTCTTGATGACTCCCAAGAAAAATTTGAGCCGGTTCAAATTCGATGAGAACACACAATAATCGATGAGAGTCACTGAGAATGCACAAGAGTTTCAAGGCTACAGTACCTGAGAGTGAGAGTTTGAACTCTTGGCAACTCTAGTCTTGTTTGTGCCCGGCTTTAGCCTGTCAATTCCAACAATATTCTATTGTGGCACTGTGAAACTTACATGTACATACACATAGTACATCTCTTGGCAGTGCTCGAAATAAGCGGTCGTCCGGTCGTCCGAGACGACTAAAAAGTGTTTCGGGCAACCATTTTTCAGTAAAACTAAAGGGCTGGTCGTCCGAGAAAAAACCGCCGGACAACCCAGGAACTGAATCGATCGAAGTACTTATGTTACAGTCCAACAGAATAACGACAAGAAGTGATCAATTTGACACAGGAAAATAGCTCTAAATATAGTGGTAATCTTCAGGTAATAAATGGAAGCATCCAAGATTGTTAAAATCAACTGAATCGAAGTTCTACACGCAAGTGGCTCACGCAAGTGGCATTCACAGTTTCTGGTTCAAATCGCCCTATAATGCATTGCAAGCTTAGTGAAAATCTTGAGTACATCATGTATGCTGATGGATTGTGTCTCTGGTTACTTGCGATCGTGTTTGGCTCACGTTAGCTACAAAGTTAGTGGCTAGAAAGTCTTAATATGTAATTCGTTTGTTTTAAAGCTTGTTTTGCAAAAATATTTTGTTGTGATTTTATTTTTGCAACCATAATGATTTTAAACACTTTTTTTAAGGCTTCTATGGCAACTAAAAATTTGCATTTGGCGACTAATAATTTCGAGCCCTGGACTCAGACATGTTATAAGTGTTGAACCTTGACACTGAATAAAGTAAACAAGTAGTTACATATATACTAACTTTGTGTGAAACATTGTGAATTTATTATTTGAATTAATGCACTTCAGAGAATAAAAATTGAGTCAAAACTCATAATTAGGCAATAGGTCGGATAATATTTTAAGGACAACCAAGAAGTCATCAGGGCAACCAAAGTCAGGGGTTTGGTTGCCCGGCATTTGGCATAAGGACAACTTGGATTTTTTTTAATTTCGAGCACTGTCTTGGTACCTTAATTATTTTTATGGTTCAAATGTACTTTTTCTGAAAATGGCCCAATTTATACTAGAGACAAAATTTTATCTGTCTAGACCGTTATCCATCAGACGAATAATTTGTCTCTATATAAATCAGAAGACAAATTTTGACGGATGATGCATCTCAAATCGGATGCCATCTTGAAATACACATGTAGGTATTCCAAGAAACCTTGCGAACAAATAGACAACCAGTCCCCCTCATGAGAAAACTACTGTAAGTCAAAAACCGTCTAGTTAGTTTTTCCATCTAGATGTAAATTTAGAGACAAATTATCTGTCTATCAGCATGTCTTAAAGATGTGCTGACATACGAATCAGGCAAAGACGAATTTTGCCCCATAATTCGTCTAACCAATTTATATCTAGACCGCCCCAATTTACAACAAAATGTATACATAACGAATAATCCTTCTCAGACGAAAAAGTCGTCTTTAGTATAAACTGGGTCACTGATTTATCTATCATGTCACAATTTCTGTAGCCCCCCTGAAGTGGATCAATGCTTGCTTACAAACCTGCAGAAACACGTCGCTGGACATTTGAGGCATACTGAGAACTGATGAGGCAAGAGAAACAATATCTCTGACTGTGCAATTGTTCTAATGTCCAGCAAGTGACAGCAATTGCACTTGGGGTCTTTTTCCGCATTCTTTTTTTATCTCTAAAAGGTTTGGGTTTAGTCGCCTGCTGGTAAACATGTAGTCTTACATTTCAGTAACAGCAGGGATTTTCAGACAAGTACCTTTGCAGTATAGATGTTAGGAATAAACAACAGTAAGAGCTGGCAACAACACTCGATATGCCCCATTTATATCTCCACCAATGATTATTAATCCCTAACTTCTCGCCATCATTTCAAACCAAGTTCAAGTTCAAGTTCAAGTTCATCCCTAAATCATTCCTCTCCCCCCCCCCCCCCCCCCCCCCCCCCCACCGACTAACATCAGAAAACACATCTTCGTATGGAACCAAATTTTCCAAGGCAAATCGTAAAAACAAATGTACAAAAACAGCAAGGTTTAAAATAATATAATTGATGTAAAAATTTTACGTACTTGTGTATATAAATACAAAACGATGACCAGCTGAGCGGACTAACTAGGAATAGTAAGCTGTTGACACTACAGCTAGCCCCCGCTGATAATGGGTTTTTTGTTCGCTGGTTGAAAATGTTTTCTGTTTGTGATGTTTGGCATGTTTTTCAGATGGGACTCGAGGTTCACTTGAAAAATGTAGGATTAACACTCGCATGCGGCTCGTGTTTTCTAAATTTATCTTGTGTTCTCAAAAGTTTCAGTCGTGTTTTATGACAGAATACATGGCTAACGCTAAATTTGTCAATTAAATAAAAGTTTATGACAGCGTGTCGGGGGAATTTGGCCCTGACATTGTTGGAAAGTTGTATGATTTTTCGGGAACACGAAAAACCATGATTGGATGAGGATTGAGCGATTCAGTTTGAAACAAACTTAAGGATGATGGTAGAAAATCAGTAAACAAAGCAAATGCGTGTCGGAGCGGATTTGGCCCTGACATTGTTGGAAAGTTGTTATGATTTTCGGGAACACGAAAAACCATGATTGGATGAGGACGAGCGATTCAGTTGAAACAAACTTCAGAATGATGGTAGAAAATCAGTAAACAAAGGAAATGCGAAATTATACGAAAAATTCTGAACAGAAAAATGATCAACGTAAAATTTAATAATAATATTACATGTGTGAGAACACAGAAGAATGCTACCGCAACATCTTGACATCATTTCGCTGTATTCAGTGTAATATTTCGCTGAATGGTTGATCTAAACTGTGACTCAGTATAAATTGCCGAGCAAGTAGCTCAAGCGGCCAGGTGTGATGAGTGTGAGTGGCCGTATTCGCAGGCTCCTGAGATCGCCGATTTCTTTGCATGGTGCTGATTTCTCCTATTCACATTTGTGGGACTTATTTTCGCTTGAGTTTCAAGCTTGAAACATTTGGATCGAGTCTTTTCAATCCAGAAATTTTAAGATTTCTTCGTATTTTAGATCACTTCATACTGTTTCTGTTTGTGCGCTACAAATTTCTGTATCCTTAAGACTCTGACTGTGTGAAATGAGACGAACGGAAATAAAACTTCAGCATAAAAGTCCAGCATGTGCTCGTCGAAGGGCAATATGACTGGCAGCTTGTATCGATCTATGCTACAAGACTGTCAGCATCACTACCCGATACCCCTTACAGCCAACTCTCGCCTTGTGGACACTCCGTTATTATGGACACCCGCAGACAAAATTCAGCCCTCCACCGGCGAAAGCTATAGAGGTTTGACTGAAAATGACTCCCGCTATTGCGGACTCTCGCCATTACGGACTCCAAACTACATCCCGAGGGTGTCCGCTATAAACGAGAGTTGACTGTATTTATTCCGTTCGGGCATTTCTTGATTCTACGTCTTATTACCCATTTATTCCATGCGCCGCCCTGTTTAGGCAACATCGACATTTTTTCTGGTATACAAACTGTATATTTTAACTGTACAAATGTAAGTACTATTAGGTGGGGACTCCAAGGATGCCTCCTCAGGTTTTGACCTCTGGGCCAAAACAATCTTTTCCATTTTAAGCAACAAGGTCAACCTTGCACATCTTTACATGTACATTTCCTCATACAAACAGGGATAGCGAGTTTAGGAGAATTTGAAAGTACATGTATGTGTGATCATAAGCCACAGGTACATGTAATAGTTGACCACTTGAGTGTTTGCATCAAGCTATGTAAAGTTATTCAACCTTAGGTTACATTTTACTATGTATTCGATAAAAACATAAAATCACGGCAAAAAATGTAACAGGGTTCTCAATAACTTTTTTATCGACCGTTGCATTTCAGTATACAGGCGAGTAACAGCGCAACAAGGTGGCAGATGGCCAACAGGCCTTCTTTAGTTACAGCACTTATTTCACAGCCGTAACACTTATACTAGTGAAACCCCTCACAGGTGTTACGGTTACGGGTTAACAGGTACGGGTTACGGGTTACAGGTTACGGGTTATGGGTTCAACTGCTGAGAACACTGGACTAACGTGACAGTCAGGGCTCGAAATATAAAAAAATCCATCCATTATCCATTTGGCAGTTCATCGTTATTTTCGCCTGCCAACCTGAAATTTGGCCTGCCATTTGGCCATTGGCAGGCTGCTATTTCGAGCCCTGACAGTGTACAACAGTACCGTCTAAATGGTTAATATAATACACCATAATTTATATAAAAAACAAATTTACATAGCCTTGTGAAAAACATCTACATGTAGGCAGCCAAACAGAGTACATGCTACATGTCAACATTTTTTTTAAATTTAAATTGTTGTAAAAACTATTGAATCCAAGTTTATTTTTAAAATCTATTTAGTCCTTGAACATTATCTGTTCCTTGGAGCTCAAGGTTTTCTGCGAGCTTTGCTATGAGAAAGCTGTTTGCCTCTCAGAACAGATCATATCTGTCGACAAATGTTCATGCATATTTTCATGCCAAATGAAGGTTACTGTAAGTTGATATATTATTTTTATGGCATACACATGTAACATATTTTCTTGATTAAACGCCGGGCCCCCGAATAAATGCCCAGTTCAAATAAATGCTGGGCCTATCAGGTCGAGATTTTAAATAAACGCCCCCAGTTGTTTTCCCGGTCGGAGTTTATTAGTAGAAGGGTTCCACCCTCGTTATGTAACACTGACACACTAATAAAGTCATTATTATTATTGATATCTGGCGTTTATTTGAATCTGGCCTTATAATTGCGTTCGAGGAACGAGAACGCATCCTAATCTGACGTGTCGTTCGACCTGTGTACATGTGCACCCAGGAAATTTTGAGATTTCTGTGAAGACGGGCGTTCGAAAATCGTCCGCCCCTATCATTTTTGCAGGGGTTACTCGGCCGGGAACTGGTAACGAGCTCCACTTTTCCTTTAACGTACATGAAGCAGTGACTGCGTTGTCGTGCGTTTGCTGTTGTTCGTGTTGTTTTGTGGCGATACTCGTGGGTTTTTTCGCTCAAAAATCGGTAAGTTAGTACATTGAATATCCATTTTCAATAGGACGTAATGTTATTCAACAATTTATCGACGTCTGAGAGAAATTAATGTGTACGACTCCTGGTGCTTGTATAGTTCTGCGGTTGCAGTTTCAGTGTTGTCCCGAAGCACAGAAAACCAGTAAAACACAAACCGAGTTATTCATATTGCAGCTTATTATTGAGCCATGTGACCGTGATTTGTGGTCATAAATCGAGTCGTTTTACTCGGCCATGGCAAATGAAAATATATGTAGCTCGTTTCAAAACAAATTAACTTAATATACAAGCTACATGTAGCTTGTAGAATCAAGATTTAAGACCGAATCAGCCAGTTCGATCGGCGAAATTAACGCAAGCAAAAGCTTATAATTATATTAAACTGGCAAATTGAATACTATGGGTGGTGCACACACTCCTGTTCAAGCTTTAAATGTGAGTTAAATCCATTGGTACCTTTTTTTTTCAGGCCCTATTAAAACAATGGAACAAGTGGATGGTGTATTTCTATATAAATTTATCAACAAATCATACTGTTATTTTCTTGCATGATGTGTCAAGTTGCTAAAAATTCCCAATTGTTAGAATGTTATTTTTAAGAAAAGCATCAAATTTGGATATTATGTATACACCATGCATTGTTTTACATGTAATACCGTTTTGAATTTATCTCAAGAAATTTCAATAAATGTCACTGTTGCAATTTGTGCCCCTATAATATAATGAATTTGTTGGTGTTATTTACTGGGATGGCCATCTCCACAGACATTCACTATCAATAATTATTAGCTTTCAACCACAGGAAGCAAAGTAACAGCAGTGGATGTGTGTGTGTGTGTGTGTGGGGGGGGGGGGGGGGGGGGGGGGGGGGGGGCGTGAGGGCACACTGGGCCTGCACTTGCATATTGACAAATGGTAGTTAACTGGAAGATTCTGTTGGTCAGCGGGTTATCTATTGATGCATGCGCAGTTTGAGTTTGTTTCCAAGAAGAGTTGCCATCGTGGCTTGCTTGTGCGATTTACCTCGGCTGGTATTTTGCCTTTTGTTTGCGCCACCCACCCACCTCTTGGTCCGTAGTCATTATTTTGGGATCTGGTAAGTCCTTTTCCTTTTATTCTCCACTGAGACATCAGTGTGACAGGTGCCAGGGGGGGTTGACCCGTGCGAGGTTGCCATGGTTACCTCCTCATTTGCATTTTGCTCATGTTCATTTGTCTTTTGCCCACGTTCCTCACAATCGGCACCTACCCTCCATTTAGGCATTCGCTCTTCGACAAGTTAACCAAGACCAACACCTTTCATATTGATCAGCAGAAAGCAAATGCTCTAAGTTCGTTCATGACCACTAATATACAGAACCATCCTTTAGCTGTTTGAGATTAACCCGTCGAACGCACTCTCTTAATCTGTGATTACTACTAGTATACATGTATTAACTGATTCTCATCCATCATACAGGTTTATCGATTTAGGTTCACGACCCACCACAGTATACCAGCTCAATTCATCAGGTTCGTTCACTCCGCACTCTACAAACCACTAGCCACAACATTCACTGTGACTTGTTTATATCCAAAATTTTTGACCAGAAATGAAGTTGATGAAAAAAATTTGGAGTTCCCCCAACATACAGTAAGTCAAACCTATGACCTTCCTCGCACTGGTCAGATACTCCACCACTGAGCTACAGGAGACTCATGGGAGCTAAGGCCATAACAACTTCTTAGGTTCAAATGTGACAAAACATCCCGCATACTGCTTGCATTAGATTTGTCGATGAGTGAGAATATGGAGCTATAAATGATAACTAGGTTCAGATGTGACAAAACATTCCGCATACTGCTAGGATTAGATTTGTTAATGAGTGAGAATAATTATTATGTGGAAAGAAATGATGTCATTTTTCCCTACCCAATTTCAGACTGACCCTTAAAAATTTCCCTCTTTACTCAAGGCGAAAATGCAAAAATCTATACCTCATCAATTTCAGATTGGCAGGCAAGACATACCAAATTCATTGAAGCCCAAAATGTCTCAAAATCTATAACCATTTTCAGGCAATCCAAAATCGGCCTCAAAAAAAACCATTGATACCCTTTGCGGAGTGACACATACCTAAAACAGTCTTTTATAGTGGAGCACATGTACCTCACTAAGATAGTACGCCAAGATAAT
>MU827042.1:0-16662 GCA_029204205.1 Desmophyllum pertusum | reverse complement strand
TTTACATTTTATTTCGCTTAGAAAACTATGATTCAAAACATAAAAGCTGCTTTAGAAATGAAAAGTTGTATTAGAGGCGACTATTTTATGTAAACAGAGATGGAAATTTCATAATTTGAAAAGTAAAATTACGTTCAATAAAAAAGTACCGTGCAGCGTGACAAGCGCCGGTACGGCCAGTATTTGTAGTGAGCTTCCCTGCGAAAAAAAATAGAATGTGAAGCGAATTCGAATCCGCTGTGGTTTTTGCAAAGGACCAACACATCATTGTAATATCCATTCATTATCAAATAAATAATATTCTTCACCATTTTGCTCTCAGAATTCTAGGAAAGGCTCAATAAGTCCCGCTACTGCCGTGGCAAAATTCATTCAGTAAACTGAAGCGGCCCGCCATTGAAGCTGTTGTTTTTCTTCTAAAGACTCGATTGATTTCTTTCTCGCCTCCAGCGGAAAGGAGATGGGCAGCGAAAGTTGAATGTGATAAGAAACTAGCGCTTAATGTTGCTTCCAAACCGCGATGAATATAAAGCCATAAACTTCTAGCCTGTTCCTTTCGATGGTACTAGTTTCTTTCCCTTGATTCTTTCTTTGAAGTACAAGTCTACTGTAATACTCAGTTTCTATCGGATATTTTTCGCAAATCGAGCAAGCTAACACCGAAATAACTAAATAGAACTGTAGTTCGATATCTCTTAAGGATAAGTTAATATCAAGAGTGAGCCAGATGCAACGGATTGCCGAGATTAGCGTAGATTTGTTTTCACGACTGCTTCATCTCCTCGAATCTCCCGCCGAATTTGAAAACGTTGGCGAACGCTTTCAAATTGAAGCTGAAAAACTCCTATGCAAATTAGCTTTTAGTGGAACCCTACCGCGCATGGGCTACCAGGTGAGACAGTCCCTTTAAGCCCGGGCTTAGCAGGAATTTTCCGTGATGTTTTTTTTTTTTCAGTAGCCGAAAGGCCTTAAGTTCTTCCTACTGTTTCTTTGCTCACTATAGGCCTTAGCCACAAGATGCCACAAATTTCCTCAAAAGTTGCCGGGAAATAACCTCAAAAGTTGCCCATTTTTTGCAAAAGTTGCCAAAAAGTTGCTCATATTTCAAAAAGTTGCTTAAAAGATGCTCCAAATTTAAGTAATAAAATTTAGACTAAAATGTAAAAATCAACCAAATTTGCTAATTCTATTAAAAAACTACCCTGGAGAGTCCCCTGGATATATTATTTTACTCTACTGTTGGGAATCGTCCAGAGTTGTCCGCCATCTTGAATTCAGGGACGCTATTTTGTGTTGCCTTGCCACTGACCCACTGAATATTGATTGCCTGCTCAGAAAACTATTCCGGTAGTGTGACTAGTGTCATTTCATGGTCTTATCATGGATATAGGATCAAATAATCTATTTTTCAGTGAGACCTGCAAACTGATTTTTAATAAAACATATTTACGGTGATTAATTTGCCAAATACATAATTTTTCAACAACAGAATATTAAGAAAAACACCGTTTTTTAACAAGAAGTTGCTCGAAATTAAAAAAGTTGCCCAAAATAATAAAAGTTGCCCAAAATACCAAAAGTTGCCGAAAAGTTGCCGGGCATCTTGTGGCTAGGCCTATTGCTCACTATTCAATAGTGAATCCCCACCTTTATCAACATTTTTGATTAATTATTAAAAATTATTATTAAAAATAAAAATCATGACTGTCAAAAATAACATGTATGGAGGAAAATGCTCAAAAGGTTGTTATCCGAGCGAAATACAAACCGTAAGCGAGCAAGTGAAATATACCATTAAACAGTGTTTGTTGTCATTCGTGAGCACGCGGCAAATGATAAAAAAAGTTTACGTGTAAACAGCCTTTATCCCTGTACAGCTCCGCAAATGATCCCGGGACCGCAAATGATCCCCGACCGCAAATGATCCCCAGAATGGACCGCAAATGATCCCGCTAAAAATCGAGGAAATGGCGTGGACGGTGTACGCGATTTTTTTCCGATTTTGAATATTTTCCCCAATAACTGAATGTAATCGCGATTCGCTTATAGGTTTTGCTTAGGCGAGCGAGGGCGTCACAGTTTTTCACAATTCATCAAAGCGGGCCGGGTGTTTAAATGCAGTCGATGCCGCCAAAAACAGCATGAGATAATCACGATAATTCACCGGAAATGTTATTTGGGCCGATTTTCGGAATTCGTGGAAGTATTTTTGGCTGTAACGGGTGTTTCAATTTCCATGTATAGCTTGTTTCATGGCGCAGAATACCGTCTTTAATCTCGAAATTTTATAGATAAATGAATCTTGGTGGACGCGAAAGCAATTTAAAATCTGCAATCATTCTAGACGCGGATGAAGTTTACAGCGAAAACCAAAAATAACACCTTCTCGAATTAACTATTTTTTAGGAATATATCTGGTATTCTCGTTCAGTGATTTTGAGTTTATTTTTTTTTTCTAAAATCTGCATCAATGCCTTAAGTAATATATATAAAAAAAATATATATCACTTCCGTCATAAAAAATGTCTAGCGTGCAACAGATTCAGTTATTGGGGAAAAATATTCAAAATCGGAAAAGTCGCGTCCACCGTCCACGACATTCCTCGATTTTTTAGCGGGATCATTTGCGGTCGGGGATCATTTTGCGGTCGGGGATCATTTGCGGTCCCGGGATCATTGCGGAGCTGTACATCCCCTTTTGTAATTACATGTACTAATTTCCCACTTTGATTTTTTCGTTTGTTCGAGTTTCAATGGATAGAAATTTCGCTTGCAACTGCGAAAATCCGCGAAATTCCGCAGTCTTCGAATTTTCGCTAGTTCGAAAATCAGCGAAATTTCGGCATCCTCGAATTTTCGGGATTACGAAAATTTCGAAAACGAAATTTCGTCGAATTTCGTTTTGAAGCGATTCGAATCTTTCCGAAATTTCGCCGAAATTTTGCGAAAACAAAGCACGAAAGTCATCGAAATTCGTTTGCATTACTTTTGCACAGTACTGTAGTTTGGTTCAAGAGGGGTTTCCTGATACCCGACGTATGTTAAGTTTGACACTTGTACCGAAAGTTAGACACAACGAGAGTTTATACCATAGATGGTTATACCGTCTCCGCACATGTTGCACGTGTCAGGCCGCATCCAATCAGATAATTGTGATTTAATTAACGATTTAACCGACATTGACCGAATTGTAATACAACAGCATTTAGCTTTATGCTGCGTTTTGGTAGTCAAGGGTCAATGAGGAACCTGTCAAAATTGTAGACACGTGATGTTTATTGTCTATTTTTGATCTCTCGTCAGGTATAATATGTATGGCACACAAGAACGAAAACACCGAAATACAGCATTGTGGGGGAAAGACAACTAACAAAACAAGGCAGACCTTCCGATAAATGCATCGAAAACGTAGCCAAGCTACACAAGTCCAAAGCTACCCAAAAAATAGTTCTCCTCAGCGATTGTCATACCTGATACATGTGGACTGATAAGAATTCAGTGGTACATAATACAATATAGGTGATGATTTTTTCAGATAATCATATTGCTTAAGTTCAAAGTCTAAATAACATAGGATACGTATACTTCGACGACAAAACGCCGAAAATCGAAGGAAACAACAACATATTAACGAGGAAACAAAAATAGGCAGAATGAAAGGTTAATATATTAATTATAATTATATTTTTTTTCCTCAACACGGATGTCCTAGCACTCATAATTGTTCTGGGTTAGAAAATGTGTGGCAGAAAATGCGCAACCTCGTCCCCAGGGCGCGTTTCCCTAAAAGTGGGAAGGGCGGGAAATGCCCCTGGCATCGGCCAGTCACGTGACCTCCAAACACCCACGAGAGTTGGGTGTACTAAATTACATTATGTAAATTATTCAACACAACGCTTTACTGAACACTTTTGTTCCAGTTCGATTTGCATGATTTGACTGTTTTGTTTGAAATCGCTCACCTCGGTCACAAATCCCTCACACTTTCTGCAAATCAGCTTTGAAAGCGAATCACCCTCAGTAATGAGAATTCCACATCCATTTTGAATTTTCGAGGCAATATTTTTTCATTGCCTGTTTTTGCTGAAGACACGAAGTAAATGACGGCTTTCGTACTCACCGCCACAAAGTCGGCAAACTGAATTACGAGCTGGACTTTTCTGGGAGTCGATTGCTCCATATGTATACGCTTAATCACTGAATTACTTGCTTTCATGAGCCACAATGGCGATGTTTCTAGCGGAGATTTACGCGACGTAACCGGGAATATTATTATCACCGGCAAATCACAATGCTGATGTATTTTTGAGAAAATTCCTCAACCAATAAAAATGCAGGATTAACCGTGGGAATGCATACATTACTGTTGTGATGAATATTTAAGATCACCACGTGACCGGCCGATGCCAGGGCCTTTTCCCGTCCTTCCCACTTTTTAGGGAAAAGGGTCCTGGGGACGAGGTTAATTGGAAAATGCGCGAAAAATTGAACGGAATAGAACATGAATAAAACTGCATAAAATGGAAATCAAAAAAATGTATTGATAATGGGATTAGTTACAGCGAATTCCCGATTTCTCGAACCCTGGATTTCTCAAACCTCCCAATCGCGCGATAACTCGAACATTTGAAATTTAGTGGCGGAGTTCACACAGTCTACATCACAAAAATATCGAAGAGGAAGAAATAAATGGACGAGTATAGAGTGGAGAATGTAGACGAACCTGCGAAACCACCATCACCACCACTACACCATGATCCGCACGACGATGATTTGCGCTAGGAACTGCGTCGAAACACCAGATAAACTTCTGACATTGTAGAGAAGAGTTTCTCGGTCGAAAAGTGGCAAAAGCTTATCACTCGTTATCTCAGTTGAACGAACTGTGTTTTTACATGAATTGAATAGAAATACAGTTGAGAGTCTGCGTAGAATTGATTGCCACCTGTATTTATTGGGCTCGGTTCTGCCGATTTGGCAAATTACGTTTTGTTTGTAAACAAATATTTGTCAGTCTACTACAAAAATGGTATAAACGTATTTGTATGGAAATGTGTCTGTTTGATCGTGATAAAATAACTCAGAAATGCAGCGTAATTAAATGCCACTGTCAATATCTCGAACTCCCGATTTCTAGAACCAATTTTCGTTTCCCTTTGGGGTTCGAGAAAATCGGGATTCCTCTGTATCGAAAACCAATTCACCGAAGCGGAGAATGATCATGTGACAATTATACCAATGTAGCTTGGTCTGTTTGTTGTCTCATTTAAGACCATTGGTGTTACTCTTGAGAATTGTTTATTTTATCCACGTCGAAATGGATCAAATCAGACCAGTGTGAATAGGTGTAACGTTTTAGTAGTTACGTTATAGTTAAACATCACACAATTCAAGGATAGGTCAGTTACACGTGAGAAAAAAACAACAACGACAAACAACAGCTTTCAATTAACTCATTTCCAAAAAAGATATTGTTAACAACATCTTTATTGAACATGCGACGGTATTTTTACAATACTACTACTATAAACTTGTAAAATCTTGAGCAATCAGTTTACCGATTAAGAACCTCACGCCAATTAGATAACATATATTTTAGTCTTGCTGCTCTATATTTTGACGAGCCTGTAACCATGTACAGTGATACTGTTACACTAAAATCTCTAATAACTGATTTATTATCCAACGTGTTTTTTAATTTCTGATATATATCCTGACTGCGAACCGTGTTTTGTTTTAATTGGCGAGAACAAATTAATGAAATAACTAATTTGAGTCTTTCCCAAAGAAAAGCCTAATTCGCTAAAATCACTTTTTTTTAAAAATAGAAACATTTTGGTGTGTGGAAATTGTGTTTACGGGATTTTCTGAAATAATGAAATCCAAGATGGCGGATAAAAAATGGCGGAATTTCAGAAATTGATGACCTCATGTTCACGACATTTGACGCCAGTTTTCCAAGTCCGGATACCCGGAGGTAAATTTGTAAACTAAAAGAAAAAGCAGGATTCTTAAATAGCAAGGTGGCAGAGCTTCAGCAAGTATAATAATTTAACTTTTTCCAAAACGAATTTCGTGTAATTTCTACTTTTTTTCTCAGCTATATATATAACGAACAGAGAATATTTCTGAGAACTAAAAAGTGCGTTTTCAAACAAACTAACAGTGCAACTTGATTTTGATACAATCCTGACAGACATCAGTTTAGTTTAGCTCAAGGCAATCTCTTTTGTTATTGTCTCATTTTAAACCAACGCCGCTCTTTTTTGCTTTCTGTTATTTATTTAGAGGCTATATTCACTACTGTATTTCACTGTTGAATTTTGAAAATCATGTTCTAAGTAAACATTTGCATAATTTTCTCGATTATATAACTATATTATCTTATTTTTCTTATTTTAAGGCAATACATTGTGTAACATGAAAAATAACAAATAAAGTCGTTGTGGTTGTTGTTGTTATTGTTCATTACCAGTTTGAAGTTGTTCATTACCAGTTTGAATGGTACAGAATCAGGGAAAAAATTGCTGGTGGTGTTCATCTGTTTTCATTGCCTTCTTACTAATATATTCCAGAGTTTCCCTTAGTGAACTTCTCTTTAACTTAAGGTACTGTTCAATTTCAGTTTCTTTCATTCAATTGAGCCAGGTCAGCCGCATCCTTTTCCATCCATTGTAACTGAGTTGACGTCGGCCTTGAGCTCGACAAGCTTTTTGACAATTTGCAATCTTACCAAGGATCGCTGCTATTTGCAGAGAAGTGAAAACCATCACCACTCGCGGATATCTACGTCTGCACCGTGCTTCACAAGGAGCTCAATAATTTCAAGGTTTTCATCTTTAATTCCACAGGCGGACATGAAGTGCTGTCTTGCCTTGAACGTCTTTCTGAAGATCGCTTGCCTTTTTCAAAATGTCTGCCGTTTTGAAATCTGGAGGATTCTCTCCCAACCCTGATCCCAATAACTGTTCCAAAGTCTGCTACGTCCAGTTTGCCTCCGTTCACCCGTTTATGAAACAAACGCAATAATGGTTTTCTCCACCATGACATAGTGCCATGCCTGTCTTTCCCCTGTTCTTTCCACGAACAATGAATAATCGTTCATTTGGGTTCGTGCTTGTCGCGCATATTCACATCAGCATTGTTTTCCAGCAAAAAACCTTCACTAGGTTGTTTGTGTCCATTTTGAAACGCCAGACAAAGTGGTGTTTTTGCCGCTTGTTGTTCTGCCAAGTTAAACATTGCACCCTGACCTCTATCCAAAAGCTTGGAAATATGAACCAAATCCTCTGATTGCTGAAGACATGTAGTGCTGTTATTACTTGTGTCGCTTTTTAATTTCAGCATCTACTCCTGCCTCGGTAAGAAGGCAAACTAACGGGCCATGTAAGTTGTTCCAATAAGGACGCCATTATTAGAGGCGGTGCACCTGGTCATCTACTTTGAGGAATTTGTGTCAGCTCCAAGATCA
The DNA here is from genome assembly GCA_029204205.1 of Desmophyllum pertusum. Classification (NCBI taxonomy): domain Eukaryota; kingdom Metazoa; phylum Cnidaria; class Anthozoa; order Scleractinia; family Caryophylliidae; genus Desmophyllum; species Desmophyllum pertusum. The sequence continues at coordinate 9,191 of MU827042.1, read as the reverse complement.
ATAAGTGTCTTTAAATACACAACTGGGATGATTGCAGGCTGGCCAACAGCAATGGTGTTCCGATTACCTTTTGCCAGGGGCATGTTTTACATCCGTACCGTGATGGCAGCACGAAGCTCAACAGCTGTCTCCATTATCATTGATTTCAGGAAACATTTGTGCAGCTCTGTTAAAGTGGCAACTTTCTCGGCTTTTTCTTTGTTACAACTTCTTAATGTCGGCATGCCCTTCTTCGTCCAAACCGGAAAGGATATCACAAGCAGTTTTCCCAGGAAAATTTTTCGCGCTATTTAATGTTGATACGATGCTCATCTCCTTCAAAGAAGTTTCAGTGTATACACAAGCAGCTAAAAAACTGTGCTGTAATCTCCTTCATACACCGCCGCCTGTAGCCGATTGAAGCCAGATCTCCGGTCAACAAGCTAAGAATGCCATCTTAGAAAGCGAATAAAGACTGAGCTGCCAATTAATTTGATATGAAAATAAAATTTACTAAAACTCTGTTTGTACAACTCTGTAGAGACACCTCTATAGCCACAAAAAAAGGTGTTTTAATAGGATATTTTAAGAAAAAGAAGCTTCATGTTCAGATACCCGTATTTTCATAATAAACCAGTCCGGATTATCCCAATCTTTTAGGACAACCGTGACGCCACGAATCTCGTGTTTCAAACAATGAGAATCCGTGTTGCGATCCACGTATCGCATTTCAAAACCAAAACCAAAAATTTCAAGATGGCGGCCGAAAGGAAGAGAGAGTCGTGAGCTGGGAAATTTCTCCTTTCCCGTTGCTCCCGTGAGCTGGGAGCCTTCCCAATATCTTTCTTCGGAAGGTATATTAAATCACGAAAGAATTGAATTAAAGTTATGACCAGAAGGGAAACTTTGTTTTCGCATTCCAATATTACAGATAAAAACTAACGTTCGTCCGCGTGAAGAAGGTAAAATTATTTGGAAACTGTTGGCAACGATCGTACCAATACGGGTCGGGCAATGGTTTATCGATCTACTTTTTATCTTTCTATGGAAAGAGACCATAGATTTGTTATGCATCTCTTCTCTGTATTGTCACCTTTTTCGATTGGATCGTTTATTTTCTTAATTAAACACTGAATTGATTTAGACCTTTAAATAAATGTTTCTTTCTATCGAGCGATTTGTGGGTCTAAAATCGACAGGACGTCCATATTTTGCAATCAGCTCGAGTTAAACTTTAAGAAAATCTGCCACTATTTTTTGTTCCAAATACTTCTAGAGATTTGATATGCTTTATAAAGCCCTGTAGTTAACCCTATTCTGCATGGGGGGGGGGGGGGGGGGGGGGGCAGAAAGTGCCCGCGCTGACTTCAAATTTATCGTACTTAAAGAGCATTCAAGCAATCATAGCCAAACTTTATGACTTTTCCTAAAAATTATCTGGGAACATTTTGGTTGTGTTCAATTTTTTGATCAGGGGACTTGATGTTTCCATGGCAACCAAGTTTTGACAGGCCCGTTTTAGCCAAATTTGGTATTTTCAGTTTAAATGTCCGTTTTCATGAGATTTTCGTTTTTTACGAAGAGTTTCTTCCAAAATCTTTGCAAATTTTGCATCCTTATATTGTTTTCGAATTTTTCAAATCACATTTGGTGATTTTCTGACATTTCTGAACAATTGAAAAATCCAAGATGGCGGATCCAAGATGGCGGACAGGTTTAAAGTATGACGTTATTTCGGCGTGATATGATATCATAATTGATTCGTAATTGCCACTAAAATAAACATGTTTGAATGCTTTATTTACCACATAAGTTTTATTTCTATAGCACAAATGCTTTTTGAGATACAGATCGTTTTACCCAAATTTGTTGATTTTTTAGCTTAATTTTCAGTTTTCATAAAAGTTTTGCTTTTTACGATGAAATCCTTCCAAAATCTCTGCCGTTTTAGCATCTTTATATTTTTCTTGATTTTTCAAAGCAATTTGGAGATTTTCTTACATTTCTGAACAATTTAGAAATCCAAGATTTAGGATCCAAGATGGCGGATTTTTTTAACGTATGACGTCACTGTGGCGTGTATGACGTCATGATTGACACGTGACTGCCACTAAAATAAAGATTTTTGGATGCTTTACACACCTTGTAAGTTTCATTTTCATAGCGTCAATACTTTTCGAGATACATAGGGGCCCCAGGCTCAGGAACGAAAAAAAAGCCCAGGCAGAATAGGGTTAAGCTTAATAAAATGTGGTTGATTTTATCTTTTGGTGTGTATGCCTGGTGTGCAGAGTACTTTAGCCCCAAATTCAATAACTCTGGAATGGGTAATTTGTCTTTTATTTACAAAAATGTACCGAATAAACAAAACGAACCAATATATTTTTTTCTGATTGCAATGAAATTATTTCATTGCAAATGAGAAATCTCTTTATTTTGGTGTTTATTTCAAATTTATTTTGTATCTGCTTTATTTTCATGTTGCAAAGAGATATCATATACAGCTAAAACATGAAAGCCATCATCACCTCTCAGAAGAGGCAAGTTGATTCGCAAAAAAATTATATTCTCAGTCAGAGTAAAAAAGCCGCACTCGGGCCAAGCTGGCCCACACTGCCAGAGGCCCGGAGCTAATCCCGGTTTCCTTAGCATCACTAAAAGCTGACCAGGCCCCAGTTGTTCAAAGGGTGGATAACACTATCCACCGGATAAATCACTATCCAGTGGATAAGTGTTGACAAAACAAACTAGGCTATCCACTGGATAGTGATTTATCCAGTGGATAGCGTAATCCACCCTTTGAACAACCGGGCCCAGGAGTATTGCTACTCCCCTGGATGGGATGCTAGTCCATTACAGGTTACCTCCCAGTATTTTGTTGCCGGTACCCATTTATACTTCTGGGTGGAGATAGGCATTGTGAGAATAAAGTGTCTTGCCCAAGAACTCAATGATCCAGCTGGCCAGGGCTTGAAACCCAGACCGCTCGATCTGATTCAAGTCCAATGCACTAACCATTAGGCCACCGTATCTCCCAGGGTTGACAAGGGGCAGAAGCCATCATATCTAAAATGTCCACAAGCCTCAAGGTTTTATTTTAAATTCAACTGAACTATGCAAAACAAAATGTAGTTTTGAAAAATAAAATCCACTTTATTTATTTTTTCCACACTATTTTCATTCTTGACATGGCCTCTTGGCTGAATGCAGGACCTGAAAGAAATGACAGCTTTAATCAGTGTGACTAACTACTTTGAAGTTTCAATCAACATTCAACAAATAAAGAAGCCAAAGCCATGTATTATACTATCATAAAACACGACAGGAATTTGAGATCACAAGATAAATTTAGAAAAACACGAGCCGCAGGCGAGTGTTTTCTATATTTTTCAAGTGTTCTCCAATAACCGGAGTGTTTTATGACGCACTTGGGAGAGTAAGTTACTTCTTTTGTATGTGTGTGTTTTTTTTTAAATCCCGCATGGTTATATAACTCAACAATGCACTTGGTGGCATTTTCTATTCCCTTATAATGCATGATTGGTCTACAAAAGCAGCTGAATTAACTCACTACGACGGAACTACCACTCATGCATCCACTAGCTGTTATTCTAGAACTTGAGTGCACATTATTGAGTGGACATGGAAAACAAATTCTACTTGTTTAATAATATATGTCAATGATGCAGTTTTCACCAATACACATCAATATTTTTAGATAGCTTCAGTGGCTGTGGTGGTCAGGGTTTTTAAAAAATAAATTTATGCATTTTGGCAAATGTTACCCAAGTCTCAAATTAATCTTGGACTTGCCCAACATTACTAGGGATACAAAAAAATTGAAGTCTCGGGTTTAGAATTTTAACAATCAACTTGTGTCTCGGCAAAGTTCCAGAATTACCATACTACATCCCTACAAACTTTGAAAACAACAAATTAAAGCCCATTCTCTTCAGCGAGGAAAGTGAAAACTGGTCAAAATCACACAAGTCTACATGTGATGGAACAGCAGTTTGGATACAATTTCACTGCCTTGACTTCTAGAAAAGTGTACCAGAAATCTAGCTTGTCTACCATGCTGGCACTTGGCATGACGAAGGTTTATCGACATAAGAACCAGCAAAAAAATTATTCACCTACCTTGAAACCGCGACACAAAATGGCCCTACATCGTTGCGTTTCTTTTCACGAAAATTCACTAAAAAACCTCCTTCAAATCTTCTCAGATCACATCCAAAATGGCCGCTGTATACTCCTCGCAATGTTTTGTAACTAAAAGTCCCGGATAGGCGCTCATACGTAACTACAGACAATGGATTTTATCATTGCCCGGGGTTTTTGAAAAACGGCCGCCATTTTCCTGGAGAACAATAGATTCGTGACGTCACGGCTGTTCGAAAAGATTGGGATAATCCGGACTGATAACTATTTGAGTGCAAGGCCCTAAAACATTTCAGCAAACTGAAGCCTAAACAAAATTGTAATAACTTTAAACGAGAAGTTCCGGTATAAAAGGGGCCTGGCCTGGCCATTCTCACGCTTAGTTGCCAATCAACGATCAAAGCTTAAATAGCTCACAGACAACATGTGCTTTTTCTACGAACTAATTTTTGATAAAATGCGGTTCATTTTTGCTAAGAATGTTGTGTTAACACATCATCAAGCTATATCTTATTCGTGTTAGTGACACGACTGCAAGAGTACTAATTAAAATTTCAATTTCGCACCTGGAATTTGTGAAATATAGGAGTTGCAATTCCTTTTATAGTATAAGTTCTAGTAGCCCTGGGAACGAGCAGTTACAATAGCGTGTTAAACTGCAGGTATCGGACTGAAAACGTGGATAGCTCTAAATGGAGACAACTTACAAAAAAACACAAGGTATATTAAGTCCAAACATTGCGTAAGAATCTAGTGGTATAATGATATTATAATATATCCATACCGGCTGCTGATAGCTTGGAGATGCACCAAAATTAAGAAGTAACTGCACTATGGACTCATGGTTGTGACGTTCAGCCTTTTGAAGAGGTGTTTTCTGAAACTTGAATCATAAGAAATTTGACGCGACAATGAATGCTTTTTTGTTTTGTTTGTTATTTTTCGTTTGCAAAAGCGAAGCCACATCTGATTCTGTAGAGCTACGAAACGTGAACAATTATTATGTTTATGTTCATTATCTTGATTATTATACATTCAACTCACTATCTCTTTTCTGATTGGCCGAAAGCGTACAGTGAATTTTCGAAATCAGCGCCTTTGAAAGCATCTTCGTCATCCACCTGCAGATTATATAATAATCATATAAGTTCACGAGATGATCACGGGTAATCATGTCAAGTTCGCGCGCTTTGCGTTGCTTGCCGCTTATAAGTAAACAACATCGGTGGCAGAATCATTATTTTTTTCGTTGAATGTATAATAAAACAATTATTAGATTCGGTGTTGGTGATATCCAGAAAAATCAAGGTCTCGTTAAGATAACTCTTACCTCGACCTTGATTATTCTGGATATCACAAAAACCTCATCCAATAATTGTTAATTAGCAAACCGTGACATTGATTTCATTAACTACCAAAAGAGTTAATTATATAACAAATCCACTTACTCTGTCTACAGCATTGACATTAGCACCGAGTCGTAACAACAGTTTGACAACAGACTCTTGTCCATACCAAGCCGCAAGGTGAAGAGGTGTCAATGAAAACTGCAAATTAAAACATCCATGACATGATTCAAGTTTAGTTATTCTACGCAACACCCAATAAAAATGCAATAACCTTCGATTAGGCTCATTTTCTATGCACTTAATATGCTATTTATGTGGGTCGCACGAATCAACACAATAAAGAAAAAGAGCGCGAAAACATTAGACTGGTTGCTGGTTAACCACGCAACTGCATGTTTAATGATTTTTTTGTACGTATGTCAGATAACCCATCAAATAAAATGTAAATTAGTTAAAGAAAACAACAACAATAACAACAACAGCAACTAAAGTAACGTAAATGGATCACCTTGTCTCTTTGGTTTACATTTTCGCCATCTGCAAGAAGCATCTTGACTGTGTTCCATTTTCCATTAATCGAAGCTCTGTGCAGTGCATGTCTCGACGCCTGTAACCATGCAAAAAAAAAGATATGTCTCAAGTTCTCGTTAAAACGTATTCTGTTCTCAGTTTCACCAGGGTTGTCCGTTTCATCTTTATTTTTTGGACAGACTGATTACTTAACCTAACCCTTAATTAAGCAAAATATCTAAAGATAAAAATAAAACTGTGCGTGTGCTTTCACATTTCGGTGTTGGTAGCGACCATCCGAAAGTAGCGGTGCTAAATCTGAAAGTAACGAGGGACTTTGCTTTCGGAAATTTACGGTAACCGAATACCGATCGATTGAAATAGAAAATGACGCGCATGATGCAAACACGAGATAAATAGTTAGGATAATTCAAACGTTTATGAGAACCCGAACAGCGAAAGTTTACACAAGTACTTTTTAATTCTCCCAAACTTTGTCAAGTGTTTGCATCAGGTTATGCATGTAAAGAGTAAGTGTATTTTTAGGATATTTATGTGACAAAATAAATGATTTTAAGTAGCTTCTTACATATTAGTCATCTCTCAGCTTCCGGTTAGGGGACTTCCTGTCATCCGGGATATCCTCTTTCGCTGAAATTCTCAGAGAGTGAAGGCAATTTTCCCCTCCCTCCACACCCCCTTTTTCTATTATCGTCACGTCAGGGTGGCGGTTTCTCCCTCATCTTTGCTGGGATAATGCTTTGTATGCTGTGATAATTTGAGCTTTCTATGCTCCTTATCAAAATAAACGGCCACACCTGTCACCAAAAGATTCCCACATTGGGATGTTGTGTTATTGCCCAGCAAACAGAGCTCATCCAAAGCAACACACCCATATTTTATAAATGCATTGGAATAAATTTTGAAGGAACAAGATACATAAATTGACTTTATAAAATATATTCATAAACGTGTTTACATAGCCTGCATGCTAAACGACAGCACAACCAATCAGATTGCGGGAAATATGATCAAATTTATAAAAGTTATTATTGGTTGATATGAAAGTGAAGACAAAGAAATTAATATGGGATCTTCATTGTAAGCGGTCGATAAATGTATGACTTTTATAGAGCAGGGAAAGTCCTATAACGTCTATCAGATAACACTTGTTTTTCGTTCATTGGAACCAATGAAAGCAATAGCTCGTTATAATTGATTTTTGACAAAGCAGGGCACTCCATAGTTGTTTGTTTGTTTGTTTGTTTGTTTTCAGTAACCTCATGAACAATGAAATTATACTTACTTTTGTTTCATCTGCCCTTGTCTTCCACTGACTATTTGAGCACTAAAATATTTCAAAAGGACGCCGTGTAATTAAAAGGTCGTTTATATATTTACAAAAAGGACGAACATTCAAGATGATTTACAGTCCGCACTGCGCATGCTCAGGGTTTGTTTCCATTTTTGTTTTGAGCTTGTTGATATGTTATACTTCGGTAATAGAGTACATGATGTTTTTGAGTCCGCCATTACGGGTCGTTACGTTTAGGAATGCTCGATGAACTGAAACGTCGGTTTGGGATAACGGCGAGGTTCTTATACTCGTTATTATTGTTTGGCAATGGTATCTGGCGTATATGTGGTAAGTTTGTACCGCAATTTACATTTTGGCTAGTATTTACATTCCTTCGTATGGGACATAAACATTGCAGGTGGAGATTGCGCAGTACGGAGTCAGTGTAAATCATCTTTAACTGACAACATTTTAAAAATAGTTTACCTTCTGTAAATCTGGTGAAGTTTCAGCATGATCGCTTGAGTGAACAGAGCTTGCCTCAACAATCCCTGCACCTACCTGAGGCAACATTTGCCCGCTAGAATTTTGGCTAAGCTGACAAATGTTGCGATTATGATCTGTCACATTAGAATGCTGCATTCCCGAATCAGTATTGGACCTACAGCTCGGAAGTTCGTCTGAGGTTTGTTCCGTGTCGTTTGATGTTTGCTGGGAGGGTCCAAGTCTTGGTAGATGTGATTTGTAGAAGTGACCACCAGAGCCTGCAGTTACACACTTCAAGTCCACCTAAATGTGAGCGATAGAAACCATCTTAGTTCTCGTTAGCAATATTTTAAAATATAATTATTGCAATGTTAGTTGAGATAATTTGTTATCAAATCAAAGCACTTTCCCTTTGCTGATCGATTCCCTTCTTTACAATAACTATCAAAATTGTCGCGCGCTCATTGGCTAATTTTTATTGTTAATAAGAGGACAGACACATGAATGACGTCATCGCTCGCGGATCTTCAAAATGTCGCCAAAATGGCAGCGTTGTTGATCAGTTCTCGATAAAGTGGACAAATTAGACCTGAACAGGAGTTCTCTGATGCCTAAATAATGAACAGTAGTTCACAGCTGTTCAATCCGCTGACTGAGATTTAAGTTAACGGTAAAGCTGAAGTTGATTGGAAAGGTTCCACAGCTACCTTGACAATGTTATGACGAAATTCATGATCAATAAACAGGACAGACACAAACAAACTGATGTCACTTTGTTAAAATATTAAATAAAAGGTGCACACAATCACACCTTCTTATCGAGGTTGTAAAATAAAATCATCAGGTAGTTTTAACAGCCCCCAACCCCCCATCTCCCCCCCCAAAAAAAAACAATAGAAAGAAAGAAAGAAAGAAAGAAAGGCGGATGGCTCAGATTATGGAAGATTTAGACGGATTACCATGATTAACTACCAATATTAAAAATTAAGCACAAACATCATGGCCCCATGACGGCCAGTGTGAACGTTCCAGAATACGATCATTCAGCTAACCTTCCCTCTGGTAACCTAGCCTGTACGTGCCCTCTGTACCAAACTTCCCATGATACACCAGCTGCACTTGCTGGGTTTCCTTTCCAGTTTGTTATTTTCGTCACAGTACCAAACGTTCTGCCGTCATGGTTACCATATTCCAAGTCTGGACCTCTGCAAACTCTAGCTCCTGGGTATATTCCTCTTGCTTGGATTTGTTTCGTTGTTCTTCTACTTTGCACTGGAAAACTACGTTTGACAGAGGCAACGAGAGATGGAATGAAACATAGAGATAAACTGTTAGTTAATTGATTAATTAATTAATTAATTAATTAACTACCTCTACACAAGAAACACTTAGTGCGTACGATAGCAGGG
>MU827041.1:0-16734 GCA_029204205.1 Desmophyllum pertusum | reverse complement strand
GTTGTTTGTTTTGTTGTTGAGAGGAGATGTCGTCAAAAAGCGTGCTCAAAAAATTAATCAAAAACTTTGTCGAGTCATCTCACTGTAATTTAGTCAGATCGGGTACAACTTTCAAACGATGATATCGTTTAAGCTTCTCTAAGTCAACAATTACTATCTAGTGTGAACGTTAACTTTCTGTAGCTTTGATGAATTTTTTGCGAGTGGAATCAAGATGAATAAATCGACACTAGACATCTTTCTTTCGAGCTTAGAATCAAGTCAAAAAGGAAACGGAGCAGAAATCTATGATGACGAAGCTGGCCGAGAGTGCTACCCCCGGAACAGAAACACACGATACACAAGGAGCTGAGGAGAAAAGACAGGCATCAACAGAACATGAATATAGCCTCTCAACGCAATACGGTTGTTCTGCTGCGACTGTTGTTCGTCGTCGCCGCAGTTGCCGCTGTTACCTTACTGACCGCCATTGCTATTTTGATTCTAACTTTAACAGCGATGGAGCCCCGAAACGATTCGTCTGCAAAAGTGCCGGGTAAGCAAAAATTCAGAGTTTTTCAAAAGTAGAAAATTAATATTTTGCACCGCTGTGGTACTCGTATAGAAACCAGTTAATATATTACTAGGGTTAGTAATATTACTTTCTAGTTTCTGGTTACGAGGCTGACTGGCTAATTGCAGGGAAATAAGTTAATAAATGTGTAGGATAGAAACTACATATACTGATATTATAAATAGCTAATAACTTGCTACACGCTATATATAATAATCGAGAGAGGATGATCTAAAAGAAGGATTCTCCATAAATGGGTCTCTTCCAATCAATCCACGGAATATTTTGTGAAATCTATTTTCAATTTTCAGTCCATAAATGAGATATTTTAAGAGCGCTACCTGATTTATCAGTTCGGGTAGCATATATCGCGAGCCTCGATTTAGAAGAAAAATAACGCAAGAGCTTTTTACTGCATTCTGGCCGCGTGAAAGTTGGGGCGAGAGCAACCACCTCCCCCATACCCCCCCCCCCCCCCCCCACCCCCCCCGACTTTTTTGCTCTCGCCCCCAATTTTCACGCGGTTCAGAATGGAGGAAAAGCTCTTCGTTCGCGGAAAAAAGCTCTTCGTTCGTACAGGAACGCTTGCTACGCAGGCTAGAAAAACTTTCGGTCATCTTAGATCATCCTCTCTTGTCATAATATAATCACATTTATAGCAAACATTTTTCACGTCTTACATGTAGATTGTGACAGCACAGGAGTGATAAACTCGGAAGCTTGCAAACAAAACTGAGAAGATCTGCAAGAACGCTACCACGTTAGTCAAGCAAATGGTTAATTTCATTTGATATCAATATATGCCTTAGCTATTTCATCGCACAGAATCCGGTGACAGTCCAGACTTTAAACCCTTCCCCAGGCTCCCAAGAAGCTCTCAATTGCTCACGGTCGGTACTTTTAAATCGAAAATTTAAGAAATTAACCGAAAAACTCTGAAATTTATCCCAGATATCGAGCGATCGGAGATTCTGATGAAAAAGTGCGTAATTCTCAAGAGACTGGGTGAGAAATCGATTAAGCCAATCATGTTTAGAGAAAACACAATGCCACTGTTTAAGCCTATGACGTTAAACTCGAGCCAAGACCCTTTTTGAATGTCACAAGACAACCCAAAATTCTGTGCGATAATACACTTTCATCGCTAGTATTTCAACTTCATCACATGCATCAAATTTACATTTGAACTTCGAACTTGACAATGTTGTCATGAAGACAACGAAACGTTGTCCTTACTTTTCTCGCTAATTTTCATTTTAAAGAGAAGCTTTTCTCTTTTCTTAGGAAGAAAATTATGCCTGTGCTAGACACCAGGGGTGCGTTTCTCAAACGTCCCGAAACTTCTCGGGCCCGAAAGCTTTTCGGGGCTCTTTTCGGGCGACTTTTCGGGTTCCGAAAAGTGTTTCTCAAAGCGCCCGAAAGTGTCCCGAATTATTTCCCGAGATTTTCGGGATTTTCTCGGGTTGGCCTAGGTTGAGAAGATCTGGGTACGAGGATTAGGGTCGGCCATGTTTTTTATCTGCACGATCATAAACATATTCTAGAATGTTTGGTTTCAGCTGTGAAACATGTAGTATCGTTCAGAAATTATGTGATCAATCGATCAAATTAATATCGTGCTGTTTATGTCGAGACATTGCGTTTATAATCCTGGTAAAACATAGACGGGGAAACATTTTGATCTGAGCTAGTTTTCGAAACGTCTGCTCGAATAAATTGTCAACGATCATCGCTGGAACAAAAAATAAACACTTGGATTGGAAGCGCCACGAAGCAGAAACCGCGTTGTTCATTCATATTAAAACGGTAAGTCAAGTTATTGAATCTTTTAATATACAATTACATGTAAGGAAGCTGAAGTAAGTCAAGAATCTAAATAAATAAGTTTAACAGTGTTTAGTCGTGCAGTCAGAGACTTGTTTTGTTCATTTGACGACTATTAATTAAACTGTGTGGTATTGTATGCACCTGACTTTTTGAAACGCACAAAATTTCTCTGCCTTCTAAATGCAGTGAATTCCCTCTAGCTGAGGACCGGATGTAACTTGATTATGAAGTTTGACAACAGTGAATTTGTGGAAAAAGTAGTGTATTGATATCAGAGCCATAATCTGTGTCATGAACATAAAAAAAAAATTAGAATACATCACAAATTAGTTTTTTGCCCCATGACATGGTTCCTGTAGACTTCTATATTGGAATTACCCAGCATATAAACTGTCAGGTTTTCTGGTAGTTCTTGCCAAAACTACACGCATTCTATAAACAATGAAGGGAACACAGCAAATTGACTCCACTGAATTCGATTGAGCGAGCGAACAATTAATATTTCAAAGACGAATTTTGTTTGAGGAAAAGAAACGTAAATATAAACATGCGGACCATAGGGGGAATGAATATCTTAAAGACTACAACTTATTTAAAAATCCAGGCAAGCTTCAAGTTTTAAAATATCGATCCTACAACTACAAGAAAATTAATATGTCGGTAAACTCGCCCACAAGTTTTAAAACTCGCCTACCGTGAAGTCAACTTGCTAAACTATTAACCAGTAAGCTTAAATATTTCAAGGGATAGCACTAAAGATCCACTGGAATAATCCTCCTTCTCAGTAAAAGCGTGTATCGATTGTGCGTCATGCATACTCCACAAGCTTCCACTGTACGCAGCGACTCGAACGGCTTGGGACCCATGATATTCCTGAAAACAGTTACAAATATATCAATTTTACCATGACTTTTTTCGGTAAGAGGCCGACTTCAAATAATTTGAGTTTTGAGCCGCTCACCTGTGTCCCTGCGCTGTAAACCATCGCTTTCCCTGCTCCGGGCGGACGCCATTTGTTTATAAAAAAATCCCGAAAAAGCTTTCGGGAGCCTGCGACCTCCCGTAACTTTTCGGGGGGAAAAGACGTAATTTCTTCGGGTCCGAAATTTTCGTGCGCTTTGAGAAACACGAAAAAACGTTTTCGGGTGCTTTACGGGACAGTTTTCGGGCCCGAAGAGTTTTCGGGACGTTTTGAGAAACGCACGCAGGGCCGGGTTGTTCAAAGGACGATTAAGCTAATCCAGGATTAAGACGATTAGCGCAAATTTTGATTTCAGTTTTGCAACTTTTCAGTGAGGTTTTCTGTTTATATTTTTTGTCTTTCCGTTTTGACTTTGACTAATCTTTAACTTTACAAAACATCAGCAGAGAAAAACACTTTTATACAAGAGAAATTGAAAGCTGTTTAACTTAATTTAATCCTGGATTAGCGTAATCGGCTTTCGAAACACCGGGCCAGAAAAGTATCACATGATAAGTATTTTCGAAATTGCGGAATGAAACTAGCGGTGCGTAAAGCGGTAGAATTTTAACCTTGTCCCAGGGATCGATAGTAAGGACTAATTGCTTCTGTTTTGTTCAAGACACCGGCATGTCAAATCCATGCAAAAATGGTGGTAGATGTCTTCCGATTTATGACAAGGAGGATTACCAATGCACATGTCCCAAAGAGTATCTTACTGGGAAAAACTGCGAAAATTGTGAGTAATAAAGTTGTAACGGTTCATACTAATATCAGGTGGTCTGATTTAGTTCGACTGGACCTTGAGATGCGTCGTTATTCACTTTTGAACTGGATCAGCACTTCGTCGTGAAGTCGTCGTTTTCGGACATGTTCGGTCGTGTTCGACCATGTTCGGCCGCCCGACGATAACCGTCGGGTAGCATGAATTAGTAGCATGAATAGGCTTATTTCGAGTTGCAATTGAGCGAATTCCCTCCTCCTCGCAGATCGCTAGCTAACCGCTAAATAGGCTCAGCATTTGATAAGTACAATCGTCTTCTTTCGTTTTTGCTAACTTAGTTTCCCAAATTCTCTTTCTTGTTCAAGTGTTCTGTAACGATCAAAGCCTTGATATCTGCCTTGAAGCGATGTTTTCGTGGGAAGTCAAATCTACAAGTTCACAGCATGTTGTCTTATCCAGCTGCGACACCGCTCAGATCAAACGAGGAGATGAACTGCTTTTTATGGTAACCAGGGAGTTTTATCCGACTATGGTAAATATGAGATTATGAAGGTGGATGAAGTAAGTGTTGAGTATTATGTGAATTTCAAATGGCCGTCTCTAGAGTCTAGATATCAATGAGTTAACTTCAGTATCCAGAAGTTCATAGATGTTTTCACTGACATGCAATGGATATAGAGCAGTTTCAATTGAGTACTAGTGTCGAAAGTAATCGTTGAGTTGCGTTTGGTTTTGCTTTACTCCGCTCTGTTATGGCTTAAAAAACTCGCGCCACCTGCTCAACCAATCAGATGTAAATCCAAAACCAATCGCGACTTGGTCACACGCGTTTTCCCGCGCTTGGCACCGGTTACGTGTATTTGATTTCTAGACTCAAGAGAACATTTGAAATTGGCTCTCGAGCTCGTTGTGTTCTGATTTTACGACACTCGAATGAAAACCGCTAAATACCCGGTCTATAATACTGGGGTTTTAATGCATATTTCAAAATTTTCCACACACACATAAAGGACGTCGAACAGACATCTTTACAAGCGAATAACACATTCGGTCGCAACAGCCGAATTTATTGTAAATTAAGCCAGATTAAACGAAGTTTTGGAATCATTCCAGTTATTTTCGTGTTTTGTGAAATGTTTGCCCTCCTCTCTCTCCTCCTCCTTCACCCTTCTCACTTCTCTCTCGCATTTCCGATGGTTTAAATTAAATTGCTTTATGAGTGGCTGCGCATGGCCGAGTTTTTTAGGACGCTGGATTTTTTAAATTTAACAGGACGCTGAATTTGAAATCTAGAGGTCCTTGGTTCAAATCCTCCATTCTTCCATTATAGCTGCACTTTGTTCTCGGTAGTCCCGAGTACGACTCCTCGGTGGCGCTTTCAACTGAACCAATTGGTGGTTTGCATCAATGTTTCAAAAACTGTTTGCTTACTTCAACAACATCAGAAACTAACAGGTTATAGAGCAGGCAGAAAGAAACGTTCCGTCCAAATTATAGCTTTGTAGCGTTTTCATAACCGAGTTATTACGAAAATAATTTCAGAAAATTACAGTATTTAGTATGCAGCCTGCCCTTCTTTGGGACACCAATATGGCGGCCATAAACATTGTACAAGAAGTAGAGTAGATTCTACCATCAGATTCTACCATCAGTATCATTAGCTTTCATTCAAAACTCTTTAGATATCACTTCTAAATTATTATCACGTGTTGAAAATTTAAAAATGACATAAAAATATCCGGTTTTGTCGTTTTTGTGACAGTTCAAAAAACACGTTCATCCGGGGACATACGTTCATCCAGGACATCGCAAATTTCAAATTGCTTTATTTTCGAAACGAAGCACTGAATCGATACCAAACTTTGCATATAGGTTAGAATCGCATAGCTCGAGAATTCTCGCACTCTGATTGGCTATCGATGCGAGGTATTCAACGTGGAATTGCATGCCTGAGAAGTGGAATTGCATAGCTGAATTGCATGAAGTGAGTTAAAAGCGAGGCCCAACGCGAGATTGTGTTTGTTTACTTTCAGCATCGCAAATTAAAATATAAAAATGTGGTTTTCGTATGGTTTCAATGTCAGCATCAATGTCAGAAAAGCCAAAAGCAAACATGAGGGGTTTTTTCCAATGCGAGATTCAAGAGTTAGCCAGCTTTGAACTCAAACTCAACTCTCTCTCGAGAAATTGAAGAAGCGCAATCATCGATCGATGCTTGCAAGTACAAGAAACCTGAAGAGAGGAAACTGGCTAAAACTACGGGAGAAACAGTAGTACAGTAAAGTAAAGAGTAAAACGTTTAAATGACTTCATAATTTCAGAGAAATAGCCACAAATGTAGCGGATAAACGTGGTCGTTAAACCACATGCGACTACAAAATAATAAGCTTTTTGTACTGCGCGAACAATTTCAAAACACGTAAATAAACAGTACTTTTAAAAACGTCGTCAAAACGTCCCGCTAGAAAAAAAATACGCCAAATTTTCCCGGAGCTTTCTATTTGTTGAAGTGACACTGTCGATAGTTTGACCATAATAAAATTATCTTACTTCAAAACCTACTAGCACTTGAAAAACAGCAATCATTTAATACCGCGTGGTGATTTTTTCGGTAAACTCGCTAAAAGCACATTTCATAACACTTTTTTCAGTTCCGTTTGTAGCGAAATAGTCAAAATTTTCGGCTAAAAGAATAGTTGTTTACATTCTTTGACTAATACTTTCGATAGCTCGACCGTAATAATTCTCTTGTGCTAACTGAAGCTACAAAAAACAGCCACTCGAAGATCAACAAGTGTTTACGCAGCACTGAGTACAAAATAAATTCACATTCGAAACGAAACGAAAACAAGTAAACGAGGTCTAAAAAACCTTCTCTCAAACCAAGGATGGACTAAAGCCATTGAATTTTAAAACGTAGAATTTTGTACGCTAATAAGCTTAAGTTCTTTCAAGTATAAGCTTAAAGCATAATCTTACTTACAGCATTGCTTGACGTCTTTTCCAAAGCGTTCTTCCCGGTTTCTTTTGATTCATTTCAGTGTGCCGCGGCCGAAGTAAAAGTGTTCATCATTCTGTCTTCAGTAATAAGCTTATGTAGTTTTTGCTACTTTCCGGAGTTCTTATAATTACTGACAAACCCGCAAAGGTCTACAAATAACGTTTCCCCAATTAAAATGGAAAAGCTACTACCACGAGGACAAAATATAAAGTTGTGACAGAATCTTTAGCTTGATTCTTATTCGTTCGCTTGCTCCTGACAGTCCTGGACAGTTGACGTTGAATGGCTTCTCGAGCGCTGTTGTATTAAAGTATTTGAAAATAATTCCTTTTCCTTTTATAAAAGGCTATGCGATTCAAGAAAAATTCATTGCCTGACTCGTGAATTCCACGTTAAATTTACTTGAAAAACCGATATCGCACTCATCGCTTCGCGATTCGTGCGATATCGGTTTTTCGCGTGAAATTTAACGTGGAATTCCCTCGTCAGGCAATGAATTTTTCTATAATGTCGTGTATGTCTAGAATATGTGAAAAAAATAGCTTGTAGAATTAACAGATTTTAGAATTTTGATGACGTCAGGTGCAAACCAAGAATTGGTTAGCCTCTCACCAGTTGGGATTTTTGTTAGTTTATGTTCAATTTTTACAATATTTGTTTGGTGTCCACAATTAGCGCAGCAGTGCTAAATCTACTGTTAATATTTTTATTTTATATATTTTGTTTTCGTTTCTATTTCACAAGTTGTAAGGTCACATTGGCGGATGCTTTTACTCAACAAGTGCAAATAGGTAGCAATTATATGATTGCCCAATTATTTCCAAACTATGAAAAAGTTGACACTGAGCAACAAACTGCAGTCTGACGTGTCGAATGGAAAAGGACGGACATGGAGGGATGCTGGCGCTCAGAGCAAAAATAATGAATATCGATGGAACCTCAAAGATACTAAATACTGGAACAGGTATGCTGTATACTCCGCAATACTATATATATTCGTTTATTATTCATTAATCTATTTCAGTTATAGTCGACCATTCATTCATTCTTTCATTCATTCGTTCGGTCTGCATGTCTGCTTCAGTGGCGGATCTAGGGGAGGGGCCCGCCGAGGCCAAAAGTGACATAATATTACGTTCACAAACTCAAAACGGGAAACTACTCAGCTCAAATAACATAAAAATGCATCATGATATATATTACTACGTTAAATACTCAGGAGTGCTCAAAGGAGCCGCTCCAGAAAATAACCGCTCCACAGGCTGATCTTGAGCTGGCTGGATATTTTTAATTGGGATAGAAATCTGCTGTCAGTTTACTCATAACAAAACCTTGCTGGTTTGATTTAACTGCCGTTACACCTCACGCATGCGGGCCAAACTCCATCTATTATTATTCAACTGATGCAGAATTATTTCTTTGATAGGATTCAGAGGTGGAAAAGGTGGCGACTCTCGGGGAGGGGGGTGGTTATGGTGGCGAGTCATTCTTATATCTTCAGGCAAGAAACGATGGAAAGGGAGGCGATATATCTGATCAGTCATGGACCGTTAACACAAATGGAATTGGAGGGGGTGGTGCAGGGGATAGCTTTGGTCAGTTCTGTTTCGTTTGCTTCTGTTTCGTTTGCCCCGCTATTGGGTGATCTTTGCTGACGTCATTTATTTAGATCTCAAATTTAGACATTCACGTACCGATTAGACGAGGTATAATTGTTAAAATGTCTAAAGTGGCCTTCTTAACGAAGAGTGTTTTGCAAACCATTGTAGAATCAGAATGCAAACGAAAGTTATCGTGCCAATTTCAATTTTGAAAGAAAAACGGCATGAAACCTGTTTCAAATTAAGTGGTAGCAATTGGTAATCATTCATCAATCTTTAGGTAGCCAAGGAGGACCTGGAGGATACAACGCGGAGGGGGAGGGCTGACTCTACGCTCAATTCTGATGACGGTGCAGGCGGAGGGGGAGGAGGTGGTCATTTTTCTGGTGGTGGGGGTGGGGGTGGTTGGATCAGGTTGTAGTCAGTCTGGAGGAAAAGGAGGAACAGCATTATCTGTTGTAAGTAAATGCTTTCTTGTGTTGTGTTGGCAGGTTTGTTTGTTTGTTTGTCTGTCTGTCTGTCTGTCTGCTGTCTGTCGTCTGTCTGTTTGTCTGTTTGTCTCTTTGTCTGTTCGTTTGTCTCTGTCTGTCTGTCTGTATGTTGTTTGTTTGTTTGCTTGTTTTGTTTTGTTTTGTTTTGTTTTTCTGTATGTCTGTCTGTCTGTTTGTTTGTTGTGTTTTGTGTTTTTGTTTTTTGTTTTTCTGTCTGTCTGTCTGTTTGTTTGTTTGTTTTGTTTTGTTTTGTTTTTCTGTATGTCTGTCTGTCTGTCTGTCTGTCTGTTTGTTAGTTTGTTTGTTTTGTTTTGATTTGTTTGTTTTCTGTCTGTCTGTTTGTTTGTTTGTTTGTTTGTTTGTTTGTTTGTTTTGTTTGTTTGTTTGTTTCACGGACATCAAGACGGTTTATTTATATTTGGTTTATCGGTGCTAAAACAAACAAGAGATTGACAACATGCTATTCTTACTTACCACAATTTTGTTCTTTCTTTCTTTTCTAGATCGGTACTTACGCTAGGGGTGGGCGGAGTGGCAGCCTGTACCGGGCGGATGGCGGGAATGGAGGGCAGCAGGGACAACCTGTACAAGGCAGCTGCGCTTCATCTGAGAGCGGGGAGGGCTGGGACTGAGAGTCGTGGAGGTGAAGGAGGTAATGTGTAGTTGCATTGTGATTGGACAATGAAACGTTTAATTCGATACAGTGACAAGAAAGGGACGGGTAGTTTAGTCATGACATTCTGTTACTGATTCCCACGAGTGACCAACCTGGAACTTTCAATATACTATAAATCAGACATGTAATGATAGAAAAAACATCAGCAGAGGATTAACTATAGTAGACACGGTTTTCTATTGAGTGTTGTAAAACATTTTAATGTTAAAACAACGGCCAAGCACAACAAACATAAACAACACAATGCACCAATGAAAACTCGAAGCAAATCCACGTAACTGACGCCAAGCGCGGAAAAACGCCTGTGACCAAGTCGTGATTGGTTCTGGTTTTGCACATCGTTGAGAAGGTGGCAAGATTTAAACCAATCACAGAGCGTAGTAAAGCAAAACTAGAGCAATTCCGGATTACTTTCAACACTCTGATTGACAATCGCTTTTCTGCGCTATAGGATATAATTGTACCATAAAATTCCCTGTACTAAGATAAATGACATGTATAGCAGCTAGCAACAAGAATAAATTAATGTTTAGAGCCTGGTAAGTAAGCATACTAAGAGAAATCAGAGAAATGTTATTGTAGGTGAATGACTGTTTTCTGCAATTGATAGGGGGGGAATCATAGTTTAGGATAGAGGATTTCCCGTGCAATTCCGTGGACGTTGGTTTTTACATTCTCACCATTTTATAATTTTAGGTGACTCGATGTGTAGCCCGGGATATGGAGCTGGCGGTGCAGGAGGTAAAAATGATAAAAATTTCATATTCCATTTTAGAAAATATTACATTAGTAATCGCGCGTTTTGATTGGCTAAAACTGAGCCATCATTCTCTGACTCTTGAGCATAACTAAGAGAGGATGACCATTGGCAAACTCGTAATCTTATTTGCTACCCTCGGAGCATTATTGAGGAAAATGATTTAAACAAAACACTACGTAGGCCGCTTGAGTTGGACACGCTCCAGCATGAGTGTTCAGTTAGTTATGCGGTCTTCCAGCAGAGTCTTGATCATTGTCTTGGAGGATGTGCATAAAACCGTCCATAAATCATTTTTATCGGATATTCCAGTGTTTAATAGATCAGCCACTGTCGGTTTCTTACCGACTTTGCCCTCGCCAACTATCAGCGATAGACACCTCGAACTAACCAACCAACGAGCCACTGACTTACCACAATCTGGTGGAACCTGGCTTGACAGCGTATAACTAATGGTAAACTAAAACCTGCCAAATCTATTTAACATTTTTACCCAATTTAATTTAGGTGGAATGCAATTGGCAGCACAGACTTTACCAAGCGACTGAGTTACGGTGGAGGAGGGGGTGGTGGTGGCGCCTCAGCCTTTTCAGATGATACTAAAACAGGGGGGAGTGGAGGACACGGTGGCGGTCTGGTATATCTTCTTCTTGAGGAGCTGACACTTGATGGTGTAATTGAATCCAAAGGTAACACAATACAATTGAGTATGTTACTTGTTAACATTTCAGTTCTGATTGGACAAAGACAAGCCCCCTATAAAGCTATACCGTTTTCTGGATTGTTTAACGTCGTTGTAATGTACGTACTACCTCACTTCATGTCAGTCCGTGCGTCTAAACGTTTCATAGTGTCAGTTCGACACTGCGTTCCAGAGTCGCAAGATTCGGACCCTTGTCATTGTCTTTGTATGTTGTTTCTAGGAAAGTAACTTGACTTTTAGTATAGTGTCTCCTTCCACCCAGACCTTGTATGGGTTACGGGCAAATTGTTGGGGACACCTACCAAAATGTGGAGATAAACGTAGACTAACATTCCATTCATAAGGTTTACTCAATCATGGCCAAAGTGGCACATGGAGCCCCCGGGGGGGGGGGGGGGGGAGTACTCAACAAAGTTTTATACGGGGAGGCTCGCCCGAGGTCCAAACCCTTAACCCTTTTATATACCTTTTTGACAGAAAAGGTAACCCTTTTCATATACCGTCAATAGAAAAATGGTACCCCTTTCACATACCTACGGTAGAGGGGACACTGCATCCCTATACCCTTGAAATGAAACTCAATGAACGATATCCTCGGAAAACATCCACGCGTCACCAGTAGAGATGTTTGAATAAGCCGTTTAGGTGCGTCTGTTAGGCCCTTTTCAATACCTAAATGACAGTTTTCCCTACCCTTTTCTATACTTCAACTCGAGAAATCCCAACCCTTTTATATACCTCCAGTCTGAAAAGGTACCCCTTTCTGGCAGAGCCTCCCCGTATAGTCCATTATAGGGAGTATCCCCCCCCCCCCCCCGGGACATGGAGCTTCCACAAGGCCCGTCACCCAGCTGTTTCGTGGGTGCGGTCAGGCTACGCTCCTTCGACTTTCCTTTCTTCGGACGTTTACAGCACTACAGCACTGGGTTGTTCCTTTCGGCAATTTCATCATTACGGCAAACATATTAAAAGACAGATTTAATGAACACCGCCGTTACCATAGATAACCCTAATACCAAATCTTAAACCTACTACAGTCGCTGAACACTTTCTCTCCTCTCCTAATCACACTGCTAACGACATGCAATTAATCCCCATTGAAAAAAATATTTTCTAACAGAGACTCAATACGTAAGGCCAGGGAAGCTTTTTTAATCACAAAAGCTAGAACACTTGAACCCCATGGCCTTAACATCCGCGAAGAAAGATATTAGATATTTAGTTTCCCTACATTATTTTATTCTATTGTTTTACTGTCAATCTTTGTTATCTCTCTGACGTATTTCCGGTATTACGCAAAAACTGTTAGTAGCTACTATATAACACGTATATCAATGTAAAATTTCCTCATTGTACCTGAAGAAGACTGGTTTGGCCAGTCGAAAATATAGTACTTAAAAAAACTTAAAAATCTACGTTGTATCGGTCTCTGCTTCTACAGTATATTTTCACTTGTTTTAGCCGATTAGATCACCTGTTGATCCAACGTACACCAGCAGGATTGTCGTCCACGGTTGCTTGCCTTGAAAAATTTTGTTTTTTAAACATATTGGGCCGAATATTTAAACGAAGTCTAAGTTAGGCCAGAGGAATTAATGGATCTTAAATCTAACAAGAAGCTGTCGACAGCTTGAATTCGGACGAATTATCCTTTACTCGCTGCTTCAAAAATAACCACATAAACGCAAAACAGCACTCTGCCCCAGCTCTCACCCTACCGCTTTAGCCGAGCCACTCGACTTGAGACGACTGGGGCGAGTCTGCCCTTTTCTGCCGTTTGAAAATCTCGGATTATAATTCGTCCGTACTGTAAGTACGTCCGAATAATTATAAGCAGGTCAGTATTTATAGTAGCTAATTATTTTTTTAGTCTGTGTTATTCACCTTCTAAACAGGGTTTACTGTAAATGACGTTAAACACATTGAGATTGGCCAGTTTAAACTCGAGTGTAGGCTACGGTTTTGTTCTGAACCAGGAGCCCATCACTAGGAGCGAGCAACTGGACTGGATTCGTGTCACAGCGTTTTTACAGACCAGGTTATTTTTAGATTCGCTTTTCCCGCGAATTCGTATTCCCGCCAGACAATCAAACGTTTTTCCTTTGTAATCATTAATTGGCGTTACCGCGTAACAAAGGCCGCCAATTAGGTCGCCATCTTTTTATTTTATTTTATTTCATTTCATATTACACATGGGACCAGAAAACACATTTTCCCCGGAAAAAGGAAACTAAAATTAAACCAGTCTGTAAAAACGCTGTGACATAGGCGTAGTGTCGGAGTTGCTCGCTCCGGCTAATGGAGCTCCTGTCTCGAACCCTGTCTAAACCTTGTTTAAATATTCGGCCATTGAGTTTTAGCTTGTCCGGTTTGTTTGTAAGTTGCACGTCATTTTTGTCACAGACAGCCTGAGATATATAGCAAACGTTGTGAAAAGTTTACAACTGGCCCCACAACGCATTGCACACTCTGCTGGTGATAGATCAGTCCATGTGTAGAACATATAGTTCATAATAGTTTATGAGTAATATGAAATTTCCTGGCAGAACATTTCAGTTGAATTTTTATTTATTTATTTATTTAAAATTTTTAGAATGAAAATCAGCGATATTAAAGTCGAACGACGTTTCGATGACTCCATGTCATCATTTTCAAGTTCAAAATACATAAATTATAGAATTGATTATATATGGGAAAAATTGTGTGAAAATTAATGGAATTTAGATGTGTTCAGAAAGTATTCAATTGTTATGTAAAGAGTTTGGCGCGAATGGAATCCGACTGCGTGTTAAGTTTTGGCTTCATGTTCCTGATAAACAGCATCTCGTAGATCAAACAATCCATCTTTGTGCGACATTTCTTTAGCACTGTAAATTGGTCTTGTAAATTAGTTGCATGCAGCTTGTGGTCTTCTTTCAAGTGCTTACCAATTGCAGAATATTTATGCTCAGCGATGCGTTTGAAAAGGTGTCGGGATGTGTAACCAACATAGCCCGTATCGCACAGATCACATGTAAATTTGTAGACAACGCAATGCTGGTTAATAAGTGGAGGTTTGGCCTCTACCACTCTGATGTCATCAATGATTTTCTGCTAGTAAACACCGGCGCAGATCGCTTCCAATTTTCTTGCTAAGTTCGCTGAGATCTCTTCGATACAGCGTCGGCCGATCTCTGATCTTTGAAGGGCAAGATAATTCTAATGGGCTTGTCTAGCTGGATTTCATGCTGAGGGTCAGCTTGGTCTTGTGAACGGATAAAACTGCTGATGGTAGAGTCGATAAGTCGTGGAGGATACTTCAATTTCAGGAACATTGATTTCAGGTTATTTATTTACTCAATTTAATTATACACAGAGAGTATAGAGAAAAAAAAAAAAATATATATATATATATATATATATATATATATATATATATATATATATATAATATATATATATATATATATATATATATATATATATATATATATATATATATATATATATATATATATATATATATATATATATATATATATATATATAGTATGTGTGGAGTGGAGCAAACAGCGAACTTCTTACCATGTCAAAACTTTAATGCAAACGTTTCGCCCGTTCGGGCTTCTTCAGTACATATAACGGATTAAAAATACTTGGAATAAAAATGTTTTTAAAAATTGGGTCTTATATAAGCGAGAATACAATTCAAACAAATATTAAAAATTACAAACAATAAATTATTAATTACTGGTGAATAAAAATGAATGCCCTAGAGAAAGTGCTAATTAAAAGTACCGGACCACTAGAGTATTACGTAATTACAAGGAAAATTACAATGGAAATAAATAAACAATATAGTTCGTAACAAATTCTTAACTCAAAGTCCCTTGAACTAAAGCGTTTTCTAGTGTACAATATTACTCCAGGGTAAAAAGTGATCCGAATAAAAAGCAATCTTGAATGATTGATAACCAAAAAATCCTAAAATTAAGCCCCTGAAAATCTCCGCGCTATTGTAATAGGCGGCTATACTCTCAGCCGTGTCAAACCAAATTTCCTTGCTATAAAGCCCTTGAACACAATTATACAATAATTATGTCTTTGAATTTAACCGCCATGATTACGTAAGAAAGAACACCTGTGGGTCAGTAGAAACAAAAGTCTCGTAAAAAAATAAACGGCAATTGGTCGGTATTAATTATATCTTTTATTCTATTCATTGGAGTTGAACTCAGCATCTTTATATTTCAAACCGTAAGCGTTGAAGGGTTGCAAAGTTGTGCACTCCAATAAGCTTCCTCTTGTAATCAAGCGATGATCGAGGGCTATTATTGTCACTGTGAAATTGAAAACTTGTTCAATTGATAGACGAAATCCAACAAATCAGACCCCCCCCCAAACATGAGTTTCTTTGTTAAAATGTATCGCGACCTCACAAGTGTTCTTTCCTTTGTACTCATAGCCGATTTGTGGTTGCGAAATCTGACTTTAAATTCGTTGCTTGTGGATCCTATATATTGAATCATGACATTTATATACAAGTGACTAGGTAAATCACGTTCTTAGATTTGCAATTGAGATGTTGTGTGATGGGATAGATTCTGTTGGTGCTAGCGCTATGTCTAGTGAAATCGTGATCTGGAATATACACCGATACTAAAAAATTACGCCAGAAGATCACCATTTCCCTTTTGCATTTTTAAAACCAACTATTGTACATCTGTGTTATTCGTTGTAATTAGTGCGACGAGGGAGTGCTAGAATATCTCTTAATGTTTTGCGTTCTTCTGAATGATGGAATGATGAGAACTCCCTTGGGGAATATTTGCGGTAGAGAGGGTGAATCGTAGAGTAGAGATGTTTATACGAATTAAAAAATTTTCCCGCGCTAGGTAAACTTGGATTGTCGTCTAAAACAAGTGAACACTCTTTCTTAGACTCCGTTGGTGGTAGGGGCAAGCAAATTTTCCCTAGGAATTGATTTGTGGGACTCTGTTCAAATTGTTGCGTAACTTGGGAGTGGTTGTAGCCTCTATTAACTAAATACACTTTGATATTCTACCACTACGTTTTTCAAAAGATTCGGGGGGGGAGCAATTTCTTCTGACTCTAGTAGCCAACTCCATATGGGATGGCTGTGGAACAATGAGCGGGGATGGGCACTATTAAGTACAACAAATAAATGTAGATTATCTGTGGGCTTAGAATAGATATCCGTTTGGATGTATCCTTCAACACAATGTAAGGCGTGAGATCCAAAACATTGAGCGATGTAGGAGACATGGACAATGACGTGAACTTATAATATATATAATAATATATACTATATATACATATATATATATATATATATATATATATATATATATATATATATAATTATATTATATATATTTATATATATATTATATCTTATAATATATATATATATATATATAGTATATATATATAGATATAA
>MU827040.1:0-16848 GCA_029204205.1 Desmophyllum pertusum | reverse complement strand
GTTTGTTATGTTTTGCGGTTTTATCTTGTTTTATGTTTACAAAGTATGGATGGCGGACCACCGAGGGAAAAAACATGCAATCTTCGATGTTAGAAAAATTTTGCTCTGATTGGAACAAATTTCACATTGGATTTCGGCTCATAACACAAACACTGAACATCCGCTTGACCTCGTGTTCGCCCAATGTCTATTGTTTTTCGTGGATCACCCATTTGTTCTAAGTTGATCCAGGTTTTTTATTATATTATTTTTGTATAGTTTGATTTTTTCAAATTTCATAATATCCCATATGGGATCTACCATTTAACCATGGGTGCCAGAGGTTTTTAATTTCTTTATAGAGCCGAGCTTCTTTCTAACAGGCTTAATTATTTTTTATGGCGGTTTGAACAGTCCTTTGATATTTCGAGTCAACTGACGCTACTGGCAGCCAGTGGTTGGGTCTACTTGATGATGTCAGAGAAGATCTCTATTTTTGTTTAGTAAGTTTTTATATAATTCTCTTCAATGATCATTGTTCATGAAGGAGTTATAGATGCACGATGCAGGCATTTCGTCATGTGAGTTTAGTCAAAAGTGCTCTATTCAAACATTTGGAGCACAAGGGTGCTTTTTCACAAGTACTAGGTTATTTGTTTTTTTTTTTTGATTGTCGTTTTTGACGCACTTTGTATCTATGGAGATACCTGCGTACAACCTTTCGTATGGACATTTGTTACAAGCACATTATACAGCCATGCATGATTTGGGATGGATTTACAACTAAAATGTCCACTTTTTCCTTCATGTCATTACACATTTTTTCTGATTCACCCCTTTTATTTGGCGCACTGGAAAAAAAAAAATGGGTCTGCAGCGCCAAGGGCCCTTAAGAGTTTTTTTATACATAGATTTCTCGAACAAGCCAATCAAAAGGCGAGTTTATATTTTTTAAAAACTATTTTTAATATATTAACCACATATATACGTTATACAGTGTGATAACAGAAAAGCCGAAAACTCGTGAATAAACCGACTGTGAAAATTCGAAAGCTAAAATCATTGAATATTAGAGGACAATTGGGAAGGAAACACCATAAATTTTTGTAAGTATTCAACACGATGTTAAAAAAAAAAACGAATTTGTGGACTTACTTAGCTGACCTGATTATTATTTACTTGTAATTTCAGATTGACTATATATGTATATTAAAGGAGACCATTCTACGAAAGTGAGGCTCGTGTGATATAAATAACAAAACAAAAAACAGAGAAAGTCTTTTTGATCTAGCTAAACTAGTGCAAATAAAAAAAAAACCCCCATCACCCTATTGCACAAAACAACGCCTTTGGAATACTCTCCCAATTAACCGCTCCAGATGACGTAATTAGCATTACTAATTAAGACTCAACTAAATTTATGGCATAGGTGTCATCTGTTTTCCCTTCAGAGTAATTTTTTTTTTATTTTTCATTTTATTTTTTTTTTTTTTTTTTTTTTTTTTTTTTTTTTTTTTATTATTTTTTTTTTGGGTGTGAACGTTTAATTCGCAGTCCACGGTGTTCGTTAAGGATTTATTCCGGTTTCGCTGTTTAATCCTGTGTGTGTGGTCTTTCAAGGGAGATATTTGTATTTGGCGGTAGTTGGATAAAAACAAAAAAAAAAATTAGCGCAGGATTTTTGTTTTCGCTGGACCAGATTTTTTGTGGGTTTTTTTTTATTGTTTACATAAGGAATTGTTTTTTTTATCTGGCGGGTTTTACAAATTTTTTTTGTGTTTTGTCTGTGGCAAATTATCGTAGTGTTTCTACCAAACCGCCAAGGTGGTTTTGAAGTTATAAGACATCCCATTATAACCCAAAGCCATATATAACAGAGAAATAGGAGGCCTTATCACTATATAATCGCGGATTTTTAATTTTTAGATTTTTTAGAGAACTTCTTCTAACTTCCCTAACTCTCCTTTTTTTTTTTTTTTTTTTTTGATTTTTTGAAAATATTTTATTTAGAAATTTTTGTTTGTAGATTTTTTTTAGGAGAAATTATTTAGCAATTTAAAAGATTTTTAGGGAATGTTGAGAGCCCCCCAGAGAAAATCTGCTAAAATAAAAGGCCTCCCCTTTTGCCCTTAAAATGGATCGATTATGCGCAAGACCCCAGTTTTTGTGGAGTCATCAAGGTCGGCGTTGTTTTTTATATTTTTTTTTTTTTATTTCGACGTGATGTGCTGTGTCGGGTAGCTCACGTATTATCGAGTTATTATATATAAAAAAACAAAATCGTGATGCGCTTGTTGTGTCTGAGGTTTTTTTTTTTTAAGAGTCAATCGTGATGCGCTTGTGTAGGGCTCTCACGTGTTCTAATGAGGGGGGGGTTTTTAAGAGTCAAGTCGTGATGCGCTGTGTCGGGCTCACGTGTTATTTATGAGTTTTTAAGAGTCAATCGTGTGATGCGCTGTAGTGAGGGCTCACGTGTTATGAGGATATTAGTCTATTGTGATGCTCGTGTGGGGGTCTTCAACTGCGTTCCGAAGATGAGCATTTGACATTTTTGATGTGCCGTGTCGGGGGCCTCATAGTGCAACCCTAGTGCAGCTGATGGATTGCCAAGGCATGCTGTTTGTATTCTTTGATGAGTACGCGCTGCGATTGGGGCATTGGACAAAGGTGTTAGTTATGACCGTGGCAGAAAGAAGAGAAACAAAGGCCCGAGGGACAGTAGGTGGGCGAGCCAGCCACGGATTTTTTCAAAGTAGTAAGTAAAATTTTTTGTACACTTATGTCCGGTGTCGACGCGTTTAAGTCGGCAGTTTCCGTAACGCTTCAGTACATTACTTGGGTTAAAACTGTTGGTGTCCTAACGGAAGAGGCGCTGTAGGTGGCCCACAGGTGACCGATTGAGAAGGGATCGGGCCGGGACCTGCCAGACGCGAGTCCTACGTTGGCCCGAACGCGCAGGGCGTCATATCGCACTCAAGATGGAAGACCCCGTCCCCGCCATTAAATGCTGGGTGTGCGGTCAAGCTGGCTATTTTACACGGGCGTGTCCGTGTCCGTACCGTTGATGTTTGCGAATAAATTTTGTTATTTGCTTAATTTCCTTAGCCCTGTTTTCTCGGGTGGTTTTATGTTCCCTTTTATACCTCGGGGGAGGAGAAGTGACCCCACAAGTGTTTTGTCTCACAGGACATTCTCTTGTGCCTCGCTTGCGTGGCAATGGTGGTCACTTTCTCTGAGCTCGGGTATTTTGCTTTGTCTTTTGGGATCATCCTTTTTGTTTCCCCCTTTTTGTTGTTTCCTTTTCCCTTAGCCCTCCTTTAGCGTTTTTAAGTAGTCTCAGGGAAGCTTAAAAACTTCATACCTTTGGAAGCGGAGGAGAATGGACTCGGAGGAAGTGACCGATCCTGTTAGAGAGTTTTTGCGGACAGTGATCGTGTCGTTCAGGAGAGTGGCCTAATATTCGGTCTCTTGTCTTAAATAAGAGATCCTGTGACCTTTAGAGCGGGTGAATTACGTCATCGTGTCAATTTATGGAAGAAAATTTTGAAAGGATACCTACACGATAAAAAAGGTATCCTGGTACGCAAGTCCTCGGTCCTGTTGAAATCGGTTCAGAGGTTAATGGGGAAATGTATTTCGTTTTCGCTTGCTTTTCCGGGTGCAAAGTTTTATATCAGGGAAATGGCCGCCTCGATCGCGAAGGCATCGAACGGTGCTGAAGTGCACCTGTCATCTTCCTCGCGTGGTGGTAATGGTCGTAACTAGAGCTGGTCGCTTACGAGAAAGGGCTGACCGTAAGTGAACACGCGCTGAAACAATAAAGGCTGGCCACTTACGCCATACGAAAGCGAATGTAATAATAATAATAATTGATATTTAGACAGGGTAACCCCTTCAGTCACATGATGTTATCAACGGGGGCCCTGTGTAAAGCAAAAATATAATAAAAATATAACAATTAAACAATTGAATAAATGCAACATAATAATAAAAACTAACTACTTAGGGGGAAAATATATCACTAAAATGCTTAAAAGTTAAAAATGTTCTAAAAAGTTTAATTTAAATATTCTACAAATTACAATGTTCTATGAAGAAAAAGCGGTAATAGCGGAGAAGCGTTCCTTCGGAGGTAGAACCTTAATGTTGGCTGGAAGTTTGTTAAAAATAAACGCACCGTGATAATAAAAAGATCTTTTTAAAACATCTAATTTACATTTAGGAAGTAAAATGGCAGTGTTTGTTGATCTTATGCTAATATGCATAATTTATAAATTTTTATTAACTGGCTGCCTGGCATTTTTAACTTCTAGGTTATTTCGGGTAGCCAGTACCCCTATTATTTTTTTCTGTCCAATTATTGTAAATACTTTTAGTAACTTGTGGGGGTAAAATAAAGTTTGTTGTTGTTGCTGTTGTTATGCTGGTCGGCGTTCTGACTACGTAGCGAAAAGTAGTCTTTAAAGTATGCAGGAACTTCTCCGACCAAGCACTTATTAACTGACAGAACACAGTGCATGTCCATGGATTTTTTAATGTACACGTCACGCATCCACAGAGATTGAAAACTTCTCTTATTCAGATGATTACAAATAATACAATGTCTCATAAATATGCAACACAACAAGTGGTCGCTTGCGAGAGCTTAAAAACAAAGGAAACGACCATTTGGTAATTCCCTAAAGTGGTCGCGGTCGCTTACGGTTGCCGGGAGGGGTCGCCTATGAGAGCTTTCAATTACAGAATTTGAGTCACAATTTCAAACGGGGTCGCTTACGAGAGTGGTCGCAACGAGACCTTCGACTGGAAGTTTATTTTCTTGGAGACAGGAGAGTCATGTTGCGATTGATCTTTCCATGGATGCCTCGGTCTTTTGTTGGGCAGCCATTATCCACCTCAAGTCTTCTGATCTCCTCCTTTGGCGACTACAGGGAGGAAGAGATGAAGGATAAGCACATCAATTGTCAAGGAAATGTATGCAGTCGCCAAGGCTTTTGGAATCCCTCCCTTTGGATGTCCAACATTGCAGGGTTTGATGTTCAAGTTGATATCCATGCGTGGTCTGGTCGGGGCTCGCGTTCACGTAGCCTATGAATAGGCTCCGTGGTAGGGATGGGGTAAAAAGAAAATGGCGTGCGAGCCGGGCGAAGCCTGGGGAGAGAGGGAGGGACGGCGGGGCCTATAGACATTCCTTTGAAGACGCCATTCCGTGCACCAGATTCTGGTGCAAGCTCCAATTGGTCAGATCACTGATTGTTGACAAGTTTGATTGATATCCCGATTTCACCGACGCGACCTCACGCGGCGGGTCATGAAATCGTATTTGCAACGAAACGGCAAACTACTCAGGCTGATCGCATCTCAACATCGGAACGCCGTTGATTTCAATCATGAAGGAAATGGAAGAGATCGACATTGACAGTACTAAAAGCATTTGACATCGTTTTAGGTGAAGAAGAATCAGAGAAAGAAATTAGCCCTCGCGCGGCGTGAAATCCGTTGCAGAAATCGCAACATAACAACCTTCGCCAATTTTTGACTGTATTTGTTCACCGATTGAGCCGAGCAAGTCGTTTTCTCCGGGAGTCTTTGCATATTTTGTGTTTCGCTTCGCCGAATGTGTTATTCCAGCCGGCCAGTGAAGCGCTACAGATCGTAGAAATGCATGTCGTTATAATTCATTCAAAGTGGGATGGCAGCGGCTTGTTTATACACCGAAACCTCATATTTGCAAATTATACAAGGACTAAAATCCTCTCATGACTGTTAGAGTTGATATCCTACTAGATTTTAAACGCATGAGTTAATATACAGAGTCAGGCCAGTTTAGTCTTTTAGAAACAGAAGTGCCGACGAACGTACGTGCGCGAGCTATTTACATTCCAATGCATCCAACCAAGATAATAATGACATCTTGTTGACAGCTCGTTGACAGGTAAATTACAAGGGGGCGGAATGGCGGCTTCAAATGAGTGTCTATAGGCTCCGTCGCCCCTTCGCTCGTAGTTTTCTTTTTACCCCATCCCCACCGCGGAGCCTATTCATAGGCTAGCGTTCACGTGACTTAACAGAAGTGGCGCCATTATATGAAACTGAACCAGGTTTTGCATCCTGGGGGCGCAGGCGATACCCTAGCTTGGATTTCAATGGATATGTCGTAACTTTTCAAAATAAATAATCTCACGGGCTTTGACAGGCCTTTTAAACTATATTTTTCATTAAAGAAGGAAATGTCTTTTGTGTAGCTGGTGTGAGTGTAGCGTATTTCATCCTGTTACGATGCGGTTAGGGTTGGTGAGGAATAGCAATGGGAATATTGTACTATTTATACTCGAACAAATGAGGCTTATTAGGCCTCTAGCTAATCGCTAATGAGTCGAGTGACATTACATTACATTGTACAAATATATTTACATAAATAAAATTGGTATTAAGACTAGTAATTACTTATTACTTGATTTCAACTTAAATTAAAAAATAAATAAATACAAATAAAAATAAAAACATTGGAATTCTAAGTACTAAATAAATAAGAATTACCTGCGTCAAAAGTCATTTTCCTGATTCCCTAGTTTAGTTTAAACTTAGTTTTAGTTTACCATCAACCGTACTAAAATCGCAACTTCACAACTGAACTCAGCGGCGAATCTAGGGGATCCCCCCCCCCCCCCCCCCCACCTCCTTGTCGGCGAAAATACATTGGCCCGAAGAGCTGAAAATTTTTCGGACCCAGACGAGAAATGTTTTGGGGCCCACCTTATAAACAGGTCTGGATCCGCCATGCACTGAAACTGTACTGACAATTGCAACTTCACAACTCAACTGTACTGAAAAATCTCAACTTTTTAGAATAATTATAAATCAACGTAAGACCCAATTAATTAATTTCATTTTCATTTTCGTTGTATGTTCAAGATCTATACACCTATGTTGCCGCCTTATCTGAGTGGGTCATTGAATTGCTAGACAGTACACAGGAATAAAGGAATGATGCAAAGTTTCTCACCTGGGACACTTATAGTGTAATGTTTTGGCAGAGAGGAACCTTTCGTCTCAATTCGCACTGGTATTTTACCTCCTGGTCTAACTAAACAGCGCTGATATCCACTCGAAGCATTCCCCTACACGAGCGCATCCACAAGACGCTGCACTGGCTTCAACAAAGCGATTTCTTCTTCAGCGATTCGAGCCAATTTCTTGGCGTCATTTTGCATAACGGTGGCCAGAGTTTTCTTTTCGTTAAAGGTGTTCAAATCGAGGGTTAATTTATAAATCAGAGAATCGATCTGACTTTTAGCGCGGTGCACCTCGCCATGTTTGGTTAGTTGGCCTGATTTTCGAGTCAGATCTTTTCCAACGACTCGAGATTGACTTGCAAAATATAATAAAATAACGACGAGGAGGGGAGCGTTGGGGCCTATAAGAAACCGGAAAACCGCTCAAAATTTCCGTGAAAACTGAAAATTCGCAATAAAAATCGCTCAAAACCGAAAAACCGCCGAACAAAATGATCGAAACCGCAAATTCACAAACCTCAACCCCAAACCCTTGATACAACAGCGAAATATTGTTATTATATATGGCGTATAGTTTAGTAAATTAAATAAAGGCGTTTAGTTTTCCTTTTTCTGAGGGATGAAGACATTTTATTCGAAATCACTGGCCGTTTTCAAACTAGAGACGGGAGACTCGTCCGAGACGGATAACCCGTATCAGACGAGCTTTTCGTCTCTAACGTGCCTTAAAAAGCTACATTTAGCCCCACCTCTTCATCGCTGCTTTCATGGAATTCATTGTCTTCATTATTGTCAACATATTCACTAACATCTTCACTTTGGTTAGGTTCTTTCGCACTTCATTTTTACACCAAGAGACTATTTAGAGCGCCGAAGGGTGGTTTGGGGGCATGCCCCCCAGGAAATTTTGAAATTTAGGGTCTCAGAAATGCCATTTCCTGCGTTTTCCACGGGATGTTTTCAATAAATACTTAGTTTGTTGCTTCAACGCATCACATTAGTAAAACAAAACTAAAAACAGATATCATTCCAATCAAAATATGAAACGAAAAAGTATAGTACCTATTGGATGATCATTTTATTGAATCAAAGGAGGCGCACCACGTGAACCTACACGGATTGACCGAGGTGAAATAAAGAGGCCTAGGAACTAGGCAAACGAATAACCAAAACCGAAAAAACGAGTGTTAAAAAGAAAAAAACCGAAAACCGCAACGGATACCAAAACCGAAAAACCCGGAAATTTTGAGTGCAAAAACAGAAAAACCGATCTAAAAAATGACCAAACCCGTAAAACCGAAAACCCCAATTCCCCCCTCGATGAGGCTCAGTAGGCTTAGCTAAACAAGACTAGTAATAACTCTATACTGTTGTTCACCATGTGGTTTAGCCTGTTCCAGGCTCTCGGATAGTGGGGACGAAGCCAATCTCGTACCCAGAGTCCACGGTCTCCTCGGTCAGCGGGTCGTCGCCAGGTAAGACTCTGGGGGAATGGAATTAATGTCGAATTTTTTGATTGGCTGTTTGTATAACAATGAAAGAGAATGGAAGTGATCGCAAAGCATTATTTTGTCATGTTTTCAAGATGGCGGCTGTTTGGTGGCAAGATGCGCGTATTTTCAACGCCAATTATGTGTTCGCCTTAGCCATTTTAAAACATATTTGCCGGTCAACATAAAGGAAATCAACCTGAAAGTGATATTCTATATTCTGGAGGTAAATTGTTTTAGTTCTCAAGTTGTATTTTTATAAAGAAATCAATCGCTATATTGACGCCATTTGCCATACAGTCTGCAAAGTGTAGGAAATTGTGTAGTGCAATTTGCCTGAAATTTCGGCCAATTGCTCGTCGAATGTGCATGAATCTGCTAGACAGAAAGCGCCCTAAGCGCCACTTGTCTTCTTGCCGAATTTTGTGCTCAAAGTTCGGTGTCAAATACGCGTGGCACTTACTCGTTTACTAAATATCGTATCAGGAGACATAGCAAAGGAAACGTACTTGGGTGGAATTTCACTAAATAAATATTTATAACTTTTTGTGCTATGGTGATTTATTGTGTGACATATATACAGAGCTAATCTAAATTTCCATAATTTAAAATCTTCCATACGCCATCCCATAAAATGTTTTGTTTCCCATCGTCCGACCAAAACATTTTATGGGGATGGCCATAGTGGATGAATGGAAGTTTTAGAAATTAAATAAGTTTGAAGGCTTCCTGCCTTTCAGTCCTTGAAGTCAACTCATTGCATGCATATATATTTATTTATTCAACGTGCAAATACCAAATATAAATACAAAACAACGCACTGAAATGGATTTTAAGAGGTGGATCCTTTGTAAAAAACACCTCAAAGCATTTACTCCCTCAACTCCCTGTTGTTGTTGTTGTTGTTTATTTTATTTTATTATTTTTTTTTTAATGATTTCACACTTTATTCACAAAATATACAAACATAGTTACATTTCACATAAAAAAACTACTTAATACAGTAATACTACGTACAGAACAATGAAAAATATATAGGAAAAAAACAATACGATACAAGAAAAATATACTAAACAGTACACATACAGCGTATCTACAAAAAAAAGGAAGTAACTGTATAAGTTATTTACTACATATTATATATGATTAAAATCTAGTTTTGAACAACATGGAGTAATTTATCTACTTCCGAGAAGCGTAACCATTGACTCTAAAACCAGAGAATTCCAGTATAAATTTTTAAATATAATTGTTTACACTAATAAAGCACTTTACAAAATGGGTATTATTTTGTGGAAAGTCTGACGAATCCCTCGAGCATCTATTTATTTACTGCGAAACTACTTGCAGCTTTTGGCTTTCAGTAACAAAGTGTCTGAAAGATTATTTTATTAACCTTCATAATTTAAATTGCTTCTAATATAACATTTGGGTTTTTTTCGGAAGGATTTCCTACTATTAAATCATATTATCATCCTTTGTAAGCAAGTGATCTATCAATGCCGATTGTCTCAACAATAAAACCATCCCTTTCGTTGCTTAAAGCCAGGATTAAATTTACTTACAAATTAGAGTTTTTAATAGCCAAGGAGAATAAAAACGTTAGAAATTCATAACAAAAAATGGAAAGAATTACTCAACTCCCTGTTGTGATTCCCAGGAGTGAACAAAGAATAAAAATTTATGGAAATCATAGTAATGAGAAATTATGTTCTTAATAAAATGTCCGTTGTGTTCTTGGACAAGACACTTGACTGTCACAGTGCTTCTCTCTCTCTCCACCCACGATCAGTGTATTAATGGGCACCCTAAGAAACATAATGGGTGGGTGGTGGGTACCTGCAAAGGACTAACATCCCATCCAGAGGAGTAGTGATACTCCTAGTCGCTGCATGCTATATATATGGAAACCAGAGTTTAGCACTGGCCTGATAAGCCAGTTGGTTTATATACAAACTTTAACCTAACTGTTTAACAGTTAATTTAGACTGCAAGCATGAAAAGTGCCTTGGGGGAGGTACTCAACAGATGCTCGGGTAGGGAGGTGCGGCCACTTAAATCCTGACCTTTGTTAAAGACAGAATTCCGATTTTTGAGACCTGTCCTAATCATAACTCTTAATTTAGTTTAAATGATCAAGAATAGAATAGTGATAAACTGCTTCTTATTTTAATGCAGCATTGGCAATTAGTGATAGATACAATATGATGCGGCAGATCTGTATATGGGCATTTACAATCACGAGCCGAAGGCGAGCCATTGTAAATCCCATACAGATCTGATGCAAATATTGTATCAAGCTTATGACACATGCATCTTAAAGTTTATGTTCGTCGACAATCCTTGGCTTAGCAAGGCATTTTAGGCAAGTAAATAGAAGGAAAAGTTGATGATAAATCAGGACGTAATCTGTACATCCGATTTACTGATATTTTAATTATTATGCAGTCACTAAGCTGTTTACATTAATTCTTAGTATGCATCAAGCACTGAAGACCTTTTCATTGATGGTCTTGTAAAGTGCTACCATAAAGAAACCCTGTTTAAGACAAAAAGTGATGAAATCGCCTGTTCAAGACAAAAACCCCTGAAAACCATTGGCATACCCGGTTGAGCCATCACATCCCCCTCAAGGCCAGATAAGGAAAGTACTCCCACCACTCCCATTCGGGGTTCCTGGTGAACATATGAGTTGTATTTTGCCAGTTATACCTGTGCTGTGGTTTGTTCTAAAACAGCACTTCTCACAATATATTAATAAAATTGGATTTGACGATAGACTGTACATGACAAACTGCAACACAAATTTCTGTTCTATATATCATTTATTTTCAAACAAATTATGTAACCTCGATGTTCACATTTTTTCATGGAAGTTTCTTGCCACACATGGCCAGGACTGCTTTTCTTTGTATTGTTCTTACATAATGGTTTGATTCAAACTGGGTCTCCCAAGTTAGCCTCCATGATGGGAATTTTTCTGTTTACATCTCTAAAATAGAAACAACAAATAAGCAAATTAACATGGCTCATGCACCAGGATAACAATGCATTTATTTGGCCTCATATACCGGTTATAATAATATACAGTAGCGATCCTAGCCTGATTGAACTATCAATTTATCAGGCAAGGCATTCCTCAGCAGTTAAAATATGAACTGATGTACAATGTAGCTCAATGTCAAAGAGTAGACTTAAGCTTAATTAAATGGTCCACAAGAAAGCAAAAAACGGAGGTCATATGTCTCATTTCAGTGAGCCTCACTCACAAGTCTGACAAGTTCTCATAGTTACAAAAAAATACACAGAAATACACATGCTGATAAATTATAATTCTAAAGATTTTAGCTGATTTGATAAAATCGCTCTCCTTTCCCCTTGACCTATCATGCCTATAAAGGACAGTCAACTTACCGGAATCAGCCGCCATTTTTTTGCTTTCCCTATCGCCCTGTCACAATAAACATTTCGTCGTCGAGCTGTCTTCTTCGAAGAATCATTTGATTAATCCAAATTTCGTTTAAAAAGACGAATTGAATCCAATGTGCCTCCACACCAAACGAGTGAAGTTCTGACTCGAAGTCAAGAAAGCGAAGGCTTTGGGGTCGAGAATGTTGACTTCCGTTTTAGAGCTAAGTCATGCGCACAACAACCGGAATACCAGATTTCTGGTGTAAAAATTCCATTCCCCCAGAGTCTTACCTGGCGACGACCCGCTGACCGAGGAGACCGTGGACTCTGGGTACGAGATTGGGGACGAAGCAAAAGGCGAACGGCCGCGCGAAGGTAGTCTGGGCGAGAGTTTAGGAAGCCGTGACATGTGGTTGGAAAAGGAGACTGATAATCTTTTTTACTGTACTCATGTGTTTCTGTAATTAATGTCAGTGACTTACGGTTATTTTTCGTGAAATTTATGAATAATATCAGATGAAAGAAACTGTCATTTGTTGTGTTGATGCAAAAGGGATCACTTACTTTTGTATGTGACAATTCGGAACTCCAGTTTTATTCAGTAAAAAACCATGCTATTGGACTACAAAACCGGATTCTGTTGTTCGCATTGTGTGAAGCGTATAACTTGATAAAGAGCTTCTGGTGAAATTAGTTCGTTCTTCTGGGTAGAAACTGATGCTTTTATGGATCACTTTTGTCATGTTACCCCGTGGCTAATGAAGTTTTAAAAATAAACCGAGTTCCGAATCGAACAATATTGAGTATGTAAATTTTGCACCGTGTCCGAAGAGAGAGCGAAATATTTCACCAAA
Source organism: Desmophyllum pertusum (assembly GCA_029204205.1). Taxonomy (NCBI): domain Eukaryota; kingdom Metazoa; phylum Cnidaria; class Anthozoa; order Scleractinia; family Caryophylliidae; genus Desmophyllum; species Desmophyllum pertusum. The sequence continues at coordinate 4,098 of MU827040.1, read as the reverse complement.
CTGGACATGCTTTGACGGATGCCGGAGTTGTTGAGCATTGTGTGCGGCGTTTTTCAGGATATGTTAAATAAAAACCTTTATCAGTCAGTCAATAATATAAATTACAACGAATACTCCAGGGTTGGGGTTGGTGGTTCTACCTCCGATCTTTGAGAACTATATATTTTTCCCTCCTCTGAATTTTCATCCTAGTGACCACTGAATCGCGTACAAAACTTCCAGTTTTGGATACCCCATCCAGGCTATACAATACCGTAATGTGGGATCCTCCTCCCCACCCCTCCCGCCACGATAATCAGGGCCCTGGGGACGAGGTTGATTTTGCAGGTACTTTCGTGACAAACTTGCATAATGTATCTTTCGCGAGAAATCGAGACGGGCTTCAAGGAAGTAGTTCGCTCGCCATCGCGAAAACTAAAACCGCGAATATCGTCGCTTCTCGGAGCTTTTTGAGTAAAACATGACGACGGAATACAGTGCCATGCGAGTGCAATCGGTTGCCGTACCTCATAAGAAGGTAAGTCTAGGCTATTTCAGTATCAGAACCCGTGTAAACTACATAGTACAGGAAGAGAAACTGAATCATTCGTCAAGGAAGTAAGGAAGTTTATGTTTTGATCAAGGTATTCAAGCTTGAAACATTTTATGGATTAAAAGGAATTTTGCTGGGAATATTGTCAATTGAAATTTGGAATGAATTTGACTTATTTGAAAACACAACGCTAACAATACGTATAAGTTTACGATCCTTTCAAAATATTGGTTTAATTACGGTAGTTCTATTGGAGATATCTTCATTCGACACCGTATTTTGCCCGGTTGATCATTGATAATACCGTCTGTAGACTTGAACAGATTTATATTAACGTTATTTAAAAAATAATAATGTTCACTGCTGCTGTTTGTGTCGTCACGCAACAGCTAGGCAGAGCGTCGCGTGACGACCTGATTGAAGGGTACTAGGGGCAATATGATAGGAGGGGAGAGGAGAATTGTTAAACACGTTAAACAATTCCCATCTTGCCCTCTCCATTCTGTGGAGTTAACTTTTGCGGGAACATTTTTTGCGGATCCTGAAAAAATATTAAATCGCAAAAAAAATTAGACTGCCCGCAATACTTTTTCTGGGCGCCACATTGTGCTCTGGATCGAGAGGTCCTGGTTCGAGCCTGACCATGGTCTTTGTGTCAGATCATGAGCTATAGGAGACGTAGATTTCGAGTAAATAAAAGCAAATTACTTACACTGAAGTCCGTATTCTAGTTGTATTTAGTTGTCATCTCAGCCTATACATTGGGTATTCGAGGCATAAAACCGGCTCTTTTGAACCGGGTTTTGAATCATTTCGCTTCGGTTCGATCGATCTCATCCCCAAGTCCCTTTGAGCACAGGTCACCAAAGTACAGAAGCTTGTAGGTGCCATTCGACATACGTTAAAATCCGACATCCGACTTGTTAAAATCCGACATCCGACTTGTTAAAATCCGACATCCGACTTGTTAATATCCGACATCCGATATTTAACTTGGCCGTATAAAATGGGGGTGACAGGCCACAAGTCAACTTCTTTCCGGGTTTCTTTGGGCGACGAAGTCTAGACTCCAACGCGACTGTGTTTTAGCCTTTTTCATAGTTTGGCTGTTAATTCCTCGCGAAGCGAGGCCGAAGGCCTCGCGTAGCGGGGTTTATAATTCTGTCCCCCAAGAACTCACGCGAGAGCAATTCTCGTGTGGCCTTTACGGTCATATTTATTTATTTATTTATTTGTTTGTTTGTGGAGTTGGGGGATGTCATGACGTCACACGCGCACGTGGCCTAATGGCTTAAGGCGCTAACTTTTAAATCTGATCTTCAGGATTGAGGGCGACAGTTCAAATCCTAAAGCGTCCTTTTTTTAATTTTTGTTTTTTATTTAGGTTACTGAATCCGGGCCGTTCTCTCTTGTTCTTTTTTTTTCCTCTTTTTCTTTGTTTAATAACAATTGACTTCGACGTAATCTGTGTAGACGTAACTGTGAGAAACAGGAGCCGCAAGAATTTACTCCAAGTTTGTTTTATCGAATCGAATTATCGACCGAATTCTTATATGGGAACTGTGGACTTTGTTGCGGAGCGTTAATAGTGCGGAGAATTTTAGAACAAAAAAAAACCCGCTTTTATTAAAATCCTGTAATCAAGAACAGGAAGGCATGAACGGACTGACATGCGAGAGAATTTCTCAAAAGTAACGGAATCAACATATGGCTATAAGTTTTCATCGTACAACTTGTGTCTGAATACCGCCCCCAAATTCGCCGATCTCGATATTGCGAAAGATGATTTTACCTAAACAAAACTGCGAGGTGGGTTTCAGATCATTCGGACCGAAAAGTGGGGAAAACAGTACATAGAGCGTCTACAATTTATTACAGATAGTCTGAGAGACGAGCGAACTCCAATCGAAACACCAAAAATCGACGGGGCCAGTAGCAAACACACGGCGTTCGTCCGGCGATTCTCAGAAACCTTGCAGCGATTCCTTGGGAACAGCCTTGGCAGATCAAATCGCAGGCGTGCCCGTCTACTAGGCAAAAAACAAAAGCTTCCGTGCGAGGACGCATGCGAGTCTCACGTATTTACGTCAGTTGTGAACAATTACTTCCATGAGCCCGCGTTGGATATGAGATGACTAACGGATAACCAATATGAGGCGCGATGAGGCCGTCCGCTTCGCGCCGAATTGGTGATAAGTCATTTCATATCCAAACAAGGGGCGAATGGAAATAATTGTTTTATTAAATAACTTCACTGACCTTTAGGTTAACCTGTCGTATTATATTTATACTTGTGTAAACAAAATTTATAAATCGGACTGAGTGATTTTTTCAGTTCCGATTCTATAATGGAAGGCATGATTTGAAAACCGCGGGCAAAAAATGTCTGGCGCGGTGTAAGTTTGGCAAGTTGAATAGAAAAGCGCGAGAGGCTAAGGACAGAATGTTCTTCGGAGGGAATCTTGCCGCCTCTTGTGTTCTCTAAAGTTTGCGTATAGTTCCGCTGGAAAAATTTGTGCAAATGATTTAGCTTAAAAAAAAAAATTTGGGGGGGGGCCCGGGGGGGGGGGGGAAATTGTTCAAAAAAAAAAAAAAAAAAAAAAAACAAAAAAAAAATCCTGAGATAAATTGTGGAGCTGAAACATTATATTTCCATTTTACAAGTTGAACGGAAGAGCTGAACCGAAGCAAAGGGGTTTTCACTATTTTGTACGGCTGAGGCAAATCATGTCCGCGACCTACAGAAATTAATGTGTGTTTTTGAAAATCGAACTGAGCTGAAATCAAGATTCCACTGGAGGTAAAGAACATTAAGGATAACGCCATACAATATCTACATGGATGGAGAAGAAAAAGGAGTGGATTATTCGAAAGGTAATTTCTCTGTGGAAGTGATCTTTGATTGTACCACGCCTGTCAGCGCTTGACGAACTGCGCGTAGTTATGCGCCTCGATATTTTATTGAATTATTGTGCTGGTTTTAAAAGCTTTAGTCCAGCTGGAATTGGCAAGACTCTTCCAAATATAAGGTAACAATACTGAATATAGGGCTAAGCTTTTAACTTGTGTTGTTGTAAATAGGTTTTCATTGTTTTGTTGGAAGAATTAAAGCTTTATATTCGTGCCGGTTTTCGGCGGATCTTCCAACTTAAGCTTAAAATTAATTGTTTCAGGCTGCCTTTACTTAGTGGCTCCGTTCAGTCGCATTTGTGGTACAGTTTACAGGCATTTCCCATTAAATAATTCGTGCCAGAACTTCGCTGTGCCATTATTTAATGGACTTGACTTTTGGTTTGATTTAGAAGGGCCAAAGTTTTTTACGTAATGATTTTAGGCACATCTTTTTCAAATTTTCACTCTCGTCGACCGAAACGAACTATACCCGGTTATGAGCCTACAATTGTACCATATTTTGGACCAGAATCCGTGTTATGAGCTGATAACATGGGCGCAAGGAGCCTAATCAGAAGGCCAGAGAAAATGCACATAAACAGTGGATTGAGTATGTTAATAATAGTATATATCACTTCCAGTGGGGGGGGGAATGCCCCCAATCTGTATGATAT
>MU827039.1:0-16907 GCA_029204205.1 Desmophyllum pertusum | reverse complement strand
GGGATTATATTAACGGCCGGCCTGCTGAACACTGAAATCCAATTTTCTGTCACGTTTTTCATGCTTCACCGAAATATCTGGGTTTATTTTAAAAAACAGCCTTCGGCATTGGCTTACAATTCGGCTCAGTGTTTTGCTGAAATGGTTTTTAGATTTTTGGCTTTCAAGTTTTAAGACCAACGAATCAGAGAACGGATCCAAGGATTTTTCAGTGATTTAGGGTGGGGGGGGGGGTGGGGGGGGGTGGGGGGGGGGGGGGGGGGGGGGGGGGGGGGGGGGGGGGGGGGGGGGGGGGAGGTGGGACGGGGGAGGGAAAAGTTTCCCGAAAAATGTGGAAGTAGAATTGAAGGAAAGGGGGGGGAAATATGACGGCCAGTAGTAAAGGCTCGTAAGGGGGGTGTTTTGGGGACTTCCCACAGAAAAGAATTGAGATTTTTTAGGCTCTGAATTGGTTACATTTTGGTAGAGGTCTGGAGATAGTTTGCTATGGATAATAGAGAAAGCAAAAAAAACTCTAAGGTCTGATAGGGGGTCCTGACCTCCACCCCCCCCCCCCCCCCCCCCCCCCCCCCCCCCCCCCCCCCCCCCCCCCCCCCCCCCCCCCCCCCCCCCCCCCCCCCCCCCCCCCCCCCCCCCCCCCCCCCCCCCCCCCCGACCCTCCCTTGTATCCGACACTGCGAATCAACTTGAATATTTATTTTTCAGCGATTTTCAGAATCTCTCCAAGGAAGACATGATAAAAAATAACAACCTGGTAAGATAAACTCGCATTTAGAATAATTTATTATCCATTTGCTTGCATATTAACATTTTAAAACTATCAAAACCGACTGAAGTACTGGCTTTTCATTAAAAACGTGCTCATTATATAGCTGTCATACTGATAAAAACACGTCAGTCATCTTTCTGTAGATCAGTATTTACGTGATACAGATAATATATATGTGGTCGTGACTATTTAGTCACAACTTGATTATTTGGGATACTAAATGATAACAAAAAACACTGAATTATTTCATGATGTGTTGACAGTTGTTAGTCACGATATAAGCTGATGGCGAACCACAAGAATTATTTACTTTATCTTCAATTTTCGTCGTATTCTGAACTTGGCAAAGAATTCATTTATGAAAATTATTTGTATTATTGTAAAGAACAGTGTGTATTCATCTTCTTGATTTCAATATTTTAAATACATTTTTGCGCAAGATCGGTTGACGATTATACATGTATCTGAAGATTATTTTGGCTAGCGATCTGCTTGTATCATTTTGTGACGTGGGATTGTATCTGGCATCAGATAAAAGGCGTTTTACAATGACTGGCGGTGAAAACAATACACTCTCCAGTGCTATGTCGAAGTTTAAATCATATACAGAAGGAGCCCCACCTCCCAATTTTCTTTTTACGTCCACTTCAAGATGGCGGCCATTTACGTTTTGTAATTTTGAACTGAATATTGTTTCGGGTTACAGTGTGACGCGCCTTACCGTAGCCACCCAACAACCTTTTTTACAAGTGTCCTCTCATAATATTATAATTTGTTTGACGAAACATGCCTCCTTGCAAAGTTGAACACGATCAAATGGAAACTTGTCACATCGGATTTATCAACAAAAGATATAGTGACGAGAGGACACTTGTAAAAAGGTTTGTTGGCGTGGCTACGGTATGGCGCGTCGCACTGTAATCAGCAGTTTAAAATTTGAAGATAACCAACGGTTTACTGTTTGGGGTTAAAAAGTTGTTGGTAATTCAGTGGTTGTTAAGCAAAGATTTTATGACTTAGTCTAGTATTTACGTATTGTTATGGGAGCACATTATTGCCTTAAAAATTAGTCAGTTCGGGCAGCTAGTGGCTCGATTGTGTGGTGCTAGGAAATCAGGTTACTGAGGGTTCTAATCAACTCAATTCGTGAATTGTGTTCTCTTGTTTGAAGAAAACGTCTAAACGCTGGAATATAAGTCAAGTCCAAGACAGTCTCTCTGTAAACTGTTGAATTTCATTATTTCCTTATTTGAAAAAGTCCGTCCTAAAAGCCAGCTGTACTGTAAGTTAAACTTTAGTCCATCCTTCAAAACACAAATTTTGTTTCGTCACCAGGCCTTCAAGGTAGCAGAGGAACAGCTTGGTATCCCAGCCTTGTTGGACGCGAGTGATCTGGTGTATATGGATGTCCCGGATGAACAAAGCATCTTAACATATGTTTCCTCCTTGTATTATAATCTTAGCACTTCAGGTAAAAACCAACCTTAGAGATATGGGAGAAGTTTTTTTAAATAAAAAAAATGGCCTCCGCGTTTTGCGTGGCCATTCTGTTTTATCGCGGAACCGATTTTTCTCCCTTTATACGCAGACGTCGTTTTCACGGCCGAGATTGTGGTGGCGCTGAGTGCGCCTCCACTGCGCGTCAAATATTCGAGCATCGCGCAAAAGGCATAAATTCTGGTCGTCCCCGCGCCAATTTCCCGCGCCAAAATTTTAAAGGAAAACCTTTGCAACAAACCGATGTCACGAAAAATTTGCGAGAAAAATGGAAACCTTGATAGTAATTTGCGAAAGGAAACAAAAGTAGGTAAAAGGAAAAGTTTAGACTTTTTCAAACACAAAGTTCAGTATATTTCCAGCATTCAGTTGATTTATCATTTGTTTTGGACGTTTAACCAAAAATGATAGACACGGTGTAATGTTGAGGTTTGTCGGCGTAGTTTATTTTATGTTCGCATGCTCAGACATTTGACCGCGGTGGAGGTGGCGCCAGGTTCTCAAGCTATTGTTGTAAATGATAGCAAGAGAGCATAACACGGAGAGCTGTTCCGATGTGAATGTCTTAAAATCTATTTTTAGACCGTATTACGATACACGATTTTAAAAAATATAACGAATTACACGTGACTTATTAATGTTCTCTTTTAAAGTAGCGTAATCTAAAAATAGATTTCATCGAACAAGCACGTGGCCATGTGCAACAGAAAAGGCTTCTTGGTTATTCTCTCTTCCGCATCATGTTTTGTAATCTGTGCTGTTGGGATGAATTGTGGGATACAGACCCCAAAAATATCAGAAGATATAAGAGAGAAATAGTTTTAACTTCTAGTTCTTTTTAATTCATAGAAGACGCAAACGAAGACAAACAACAGTACAAATAAAACAGGTAAACTACAGTTTCAGTTATTTCCTGAATATTGAAAATATTTCTTATACGAGAAAAGCATTCGCTACCAACTAAGATAAACAAATAAAGTAAGCAAGGCTGGATACTACGTAGAACACTTAACGCGACAACGACATGATACAATCCAAACTGAAAGCCAAAATGGCATCCGTGGACAGCTGTTTCGACCTGGTTGGGCCTCGTCAGCACGGTGTAGCAGCAAAAAAAATTAGAACAACCAGCACGAAGGCAAATTGTCTAATAAATTGCACATGGTGATGACCTCAGATGAGCTCAATTTCAAATGTTTGAATTGACACTGTTTCTTACTTTTTTTCCCCTTTAAACATGCAGGAAAACCCAAGAGATATTTATTCGATATCCTGGCCGATGAAGCTTACAAACGACGTTTCAAAATCAGAACAACGCGAGATAGTCGAGGAAATGGATTCTGAAGTAAACTGCTTAAAGGTGGAGAAAGAAAGGAGATTTTTATATCAACACCAAGGGGACTAAGTACCATGTCCCTCGGAATATTTCAGCTGAGCGCATGCGCTCAGTCAATGATTTCGATCAAGACTGCGCCGCGGCCTGTTTTTTTTTAGCTGTTTCTACTTAATTTTATACCGGTACTTAGGCCCTTTCTGACTGTTCTCATAAATTAATAATCTTCATAACAAATGATTATTGCCTTGTTTTGGATTTAAAAAAAGTCATATAAATTTTAAGAGATCGTTATATATACAATCAAAACGTAACGTGGCTTTTGCAAATACTGAAAAAGCCATCAGTATAGCTGTTCCAGACTGTAAACTACATTCCTTAGCTATTTTAAATGAAAGCAGTCGCATGCAAGTACAAATTGAATAATACAAACGTAAAAATACAAACTACATGATTTTCAGTTAGTTTTCGTTAAAATTGTAATTCATGTCGGGAGCAATGTTCATGTACATTATATGGTTCGTTTTCATTGTTACTTGTCATATTTGCATAACAATACAGTTAAACATAGAAGCGAGGCAATTTCGGGCACAAGCTGTAAAACATCGTGATTTTCTTGAGCTCCTTGAAACCATGTTAGAATACAAACAGTTTCAAAACAAAGAAAAAGTACATATACAACTCTTTTAGTTACATTGTAAAGTTTGCCGTAAATATCGTAAGACGATCTCTCTGTTGCTCATGCGAATCTACTATTTATAAATAGAGAAACTTGCTTTACAATTTTTTCTAAAAACAACGTAAACTAGAAGAATTGTAGTTGTTCTAAAAGAGTTGAAGAAGCTCGGCAAGAAAAACACGATATTTGCAGCTCGTGCCCGAAATTGGCCTCGCTTCTATGTTCAACTGTATTGTTATGCAAATATCACAATTTATCCGTCAAGAGATCGAGCTATTGTTTCTAAAGGTATATACGAACTGATGTTAATATTGTAACATAACTTACTCAAGCTGTTTTTGATGCAAGCAGTAATTATTATAAGTGCTACATATTAAAAGTAACTTTTTTAAAACACGTGTGGCTTCTCAGTACTAGTTGAGGAAAATATGTATCGTTCATCTAGTGTTCAAGATTGACCTAGACCTTCAACCCTCATCAAAAGTAGTTGGAAGGCTGGCAAAAATCAGCTACTTTACACTCTAATTTGGTAAATGTCCCATGCAAAACCATTTTTATAGGTTCCCTTCCCCTTTTTCAATGTTGCACCCAGGTTTTAGTTTGGAATCTGATTGGTTAAGAAAGTGGCACGAGTTTTTCGAACCAATCAAAGGCGTAGTATAAGCAAAAAAACGAAATAGCTTATTGCTTATGAAACTCAATTAAAACCGCTCTATAGGTTGAGCTTTCAATTATTACCTTGTCTTTTGACTACCTTGCGAATTAATGCGCTCCTTGTGAATTGAACTGTGGTAGAATGGCGGATAAGAAAATTGAAGAACCGTAGTCTCAGGTTGATAATTTCGATTAAATATAAAAACCGTTCTCGTGGCTAAAAAAAGTTTGAAAAATGATCCCGAACTTTCGCGGGCTGCGGTTAACTACAGTCTTCAAATTAAAAGGGGAAAACTTTACGGTGGAAACGCGCATGAATTAAAAAAAATTACGAGGCGGACATATATACTCTTGCCCGTTACCCAAAACAATACGAAGTACCATTCTTTAAAAAAAATTTCTTGTATTTTTTTTTAAAGTTTATCGCGGCGTTTTCAACAAAATAAAATAAATAAAATATAAAAAAACGTTCTTAGCACCTTCAGAATTAAAATCGAAATAATCGCGAATTATTAAGAAAATAGAAAGCTAGGCAGGGGCCGGTGGGTGGTAATCCCGAGCATAGCGCGCTGTGCAAACCTCGTTCCCGGGGTCCTCTCATCCACCCACCCTCGCGCCTCTGGGATGGGGAGATAGAGACCCCTGGGACACGAGTGGTTGGCGGCGGGGCTGTGACATAAGCCTGATGCAAACACGATAGAAAGTTCAAATTTGCTGAGGACTTCGAAAGTTGATGCAAAACCCTGAGGCACAGGCGAGGGTTTACCATATAAGTATCGATATAAGTATTTTCGAAAAAGAAACTATATAATGTGAAAACATTTGTCGATGATCCGATAAAAAGTTTGGAGTTTATCAAAGAGACTGAGTTGAAAAATGTTTTAGCCATCTGTCAGTTAATTTACTTTTTCTTTGTCAAGTTGTCAGTTATTTTTAACTTCACAAAGAAGATATTTTACTTAGTGTATTCTGAGTTAATTAAACGTTTATGTGTTTTGTAAAATTGCCGCCATTGATTTCTTTTATCCAGCGTTACACTTGATATACTTTGGACTATTTTACCCTTCAATATCCTCAGGCGAATCTAATGCGCGTTAAGTTCTGCCTTCGATTTGTTCACCTGCAGGCAGAAGTTCAAGAAAAACTAAAACGGTCTGTTCTAATTGGTGATTTTCCAACCTTTTGTGTGTTTTGTGAAGATGATTGTTTAAATATGTAAGTATTACAATGCAAGCACCTGCATCGCGGTCCTGGTCCAGCCGAATGAAATCTCAAGAAGCTAAAACATCTTTCAAAGCCTTCTTGCAAAACAATCAGACGTTACATGGCCTTTTAATTGGGGAATATCGGCCGCTACAAAGCTGAATGGCAGAACATATTCCGCTAAGGCTGGTAAGCCAGATTGAGACAGTTTATTCGACAGTTATACCAGCACAACAACTGGCTTTTTAAGGGTACTCTTTCGGACGAATTTGTTATGGTACGTTGAGACCTTCCACGGATCAAAGTCTCTCGTTGTAGTTTAAGCTACAAACAGTGCGCCGAACATGGCGACAGCTTTCCACAAAACGTGTTTGCTCCGAATGATTCGGTTTTTTGGTTTATATTTTTATTGGAGGAGCAATTTTTATGCAGATTGAGCAAGACAAAGATGAAGATGTTGCCACGCATACATTTGAGGAGTTGCGGCGTCAGTGGATTAAAAAAATATAATCTATCCCGGGAAAACATCACTAAACTGTTAGAAGATTACGACAACATGAAACAGAACGGAGCAAAACCAACATGGAGTTACCTCACTCGGTTTCTTTGTGTTACAGCTTGTCACTACGATAGGTAAAATAGAAATTTGATATTTTGTGCTAAAAAAAACATGTTACTATCTATTATATAATTTTACATGTAAAGTGGACTCCGTATCGAGCGGTCCGGATTCGAGCGCTGGCCGGGGTCACGGTGTTCTTGGGCAAGACACTTTTATACTCTCACACTGGTGCCTCGCTTCACCGGGAGTAACTCTATGGCTGCCGGCGAATTGTCAGGGTAACCTGTCCAAAAATTGCTGGGAGGTTTAGTAGCGATACTCCTATAGTCGCTTCATGTATGCTACAGAAACCGGAGTTAAATGCTGGCCTGGGTGATAAGCCACTGCTTGTAGTCATTACGATATAATTTTTATGTTACGGGTGGAAAATAATTACTCCGTCAGGCCCTCATAAAGCTTCTAAACACCAAGAGTGATCGTAAGCTATTGTTTCAGTCCTTACAATATCAATACCCCATCCAGAAGACAGGTGTGGTGTCTTGATAATCCTCTTGATATACTACTAAATTTCTCAAAACTAACATAAAATAACTTGTTTGGTAATCAATTAGGAGAGTTGCTATTTCGATCTAGATTGTCCCTGATATCTTAGGTATTTTTCTTGTTAATTTAATGGAATTTTTATCTCTTTTTCCTGCAGGATATGGCAATATAACACCGACTACATCACGTGGTCAGATTTTCACCATAGCTTATGCGTTTGCAGGAAATTCCTCTCACAATTTGCAGCGCTGAAATCGATCGGACAACTCGTAAACGTTATCTTGAGAACAGTGACCCGACCAATCCACAGAAGGCTTCACACCGTACACTGCGACGAAGGCAGCTGCGATTTCGTGGAAAGTGGAAACTTGTGCATCAACGTTGTGTGTTGTATGCTAACATGGATTATTGTGTCTGCAACCAGCGCGTGTTTGGAGCCGGAACGGAACCTGATTAGCATTATTTATTCTGTGTTCGTGACTTATTCCACAGTCGGGTTTGGCGACATTATTCCGTTTGAAAACCACAAATACGTTTTTATGATAAGCGTTCTGCCCGGTCTGTCCTTCATGTCGAGTTCAATCGATTCTGCTGTAGCTTACATGGAGAAAAGCAATATGGCGAGTACACGCTGTTTTGACCTTGCGAATTGCCTGTCGACGAAAAGGGAAGCGAGAATAACCGGCAGATGGCGCTCAGCAAGTCACACAGAACAATAATGAACCTCCGTATGAAATGGAGTTGGTCTCTAAACGACTGTCGTAAAGGACCAAAACAAACTAATGACTTCTGGCCAATCACAGCAAGGCGCAATAACCCAATGAACCAATCAGAACTCGAAGCAATTCAGGCGCATGCAAACTGCTAGGCCAAGCGCGGGAAAACCGCGCGCGTAAGCCGCCATGCGCGCCATGCCACCTCACGATTTGTTTTGATTGATCACATGCACGACGCAAGAGTGTTATCAACCAATCACAGGAACACAGCAAGCACAAAACCAATAACCAAATAATTACTCAGTGTGGGAGTTAATAGAAAGCCCACTCCTAAATTAATAAATTACGAGAAACGAAAATTGATAGACGACCGTGAAAAAAGTTAATCAAAAAATATTCATGAATTTCCATATTGCACAAATATATTTGCTCCCTCGAACTCCTGGCGGCGGCAATATGTACAGCTGTATGTACATAAATTTCATGTCACTATAAATGAATATTTGAGCATCATTTCTAATATTGAAGCTTTTAAAAGCAAGGTAGGTTACAACTCGCCCAACTAGTAGCATGCCATACCAGCCCGTTGAAGATTCGTTATCTGACTGCAAGTTTCGAGGATATTTCTGAAACTCATTAATAATTCGTCAAGTTATATTCAAATAAATTCTACTGTGACGGTGGTTTGGATGCCTGGTCTTAATTAACATAGAGTTTTTACGATTTTATTTCTCCGTTTACTCTTATTTTTTGTTTCGATTAAGAAGATAATCAAACACTCGAGCTAACAGTGTTTCATCCGATTTCCAAACAACGTGAATTTCGTCAAAAGATTATCGCTGAATCGCTGCGCGTCGTACGGAGTTCAACTCTCTTCTCGGTGTTTGGAAATCGGATGAAACACTATCTCTCGTTGTTGATATAAATATATATATATATATATATAGATTTTGACTGTTTTGGATACAGCGACTTTCTTTTAACCATCAGACAATTACTCAGTTGCCACCGGCTTTTCGGCTGAGATTCGGCTGGATAGGGAACAATTGACTTCACAGGAACTCTATCGAGTATTATAAACATTCTGCTCAATGCGCTGTAGTTAGGAGCCGGATTGAATGAAAATTATTCAAAAACATTATTTATAAATAAGTGTCTGAAGATTAACGGTTCCCAACATTGGTGATTTTTGCAGAGTCAATTCTGCCACCTGCATGTTCACATCCTTCATCAGCCACTCAGGAACTTATATATACACTCATTTTCTAATAAAAACAATCTTTGAAGCTGTTTAGAAAACAATTTTTCATCCGACTATTAAGTTGAGTAGTATTTTCAATCACAATGACTTGATTGACAGTTCTCCGCATGCAGCTGGCTTTTCTAGGGTGCAGACGCCAGTGGATTAATATCGATCAGAAAAAAATTGAACTTCAAATATTTTTTTGAGATCTTCCTCGGGATCGAAGTCGCTACCGAGTCAACCAGTTCGCATAATATGGCGACCAAAACACTTTTGTCACGCTTGGTCGCTTTTTTGTTTATATTTTAATTGGAGGAGCTATTTTTTATGCAGATTGAGCAAGACAAAGATGACGATGTTGCCACGCATACATTTGAGGAGTTGCGGCGTCAGTGGATTAAAAAATATAATCTATCCCGGGAAAACATCACTAAACTGTTACAAGATTACGACAACATGAAACATAACGGAGCAAAACCAACATGGAGTTTACCTCAACTCGGTTTACTTTGTGTTACAGCTTGTTACTACAATAGGTAACTAAAGTAGATATATATTTTTTTATTTTTGTGCTAATTGAAATTTTATATATTCTCTTCTTTACATAATTATTCGGCATTATGGTAGTCTCTACGCAGCCGTTATTTGTGTCGTCACGCAACGCTTCTCCCCACTAACGGCTGCTCAAACCTGGATCACATTCCTTTCCTTTTGTTTTGACCGCAGTAACTTTGACACCTATCGGCAAGAACTTGCTAGAAACTTGCTAGATCGATCCAATTCTTGAACTAGGATGTCTGTTGTAATTATAATGAAGTTTTTCGACATTATTCTTTCATATCATACATTTTTCTTCAGTAAAACCGTGTTTTATTTTGATGTCTGGTGTGCGTCAAATTCAAAAGGCGGCATACTAGCGTGCGTTTGACGTTTCCGACACTAAGGTCAATGATAAGACACAATCTATGATTGGTGTATTTTGGCGGGAACGAGTTCCGAAAATGGCACTGCAACTGTGATTGGCTTAAATCTGCAAAGGAATGTGGTCAAGGTTGAGGCAGCCGTTAGTGGGGAGAAGCGTTGCGTGACGACACAAATAACGGCTGCGTGGGAGACTAGCATTATGGCTATTGATTTGAATTTCAAAGCTCGATCATTGCCTTAATTTTTAAAATAGAGTCATAAAAATTTGGGCTACTTTCGAAACTGATAATTTGTTGTGGTTCAACTTCTATAACTGTTTTCCGCGGCCGCCAAGCCGTGTATAGCATGTTCTCTAGCTGTTTTATTCTACGCACGTAAAGCCAGTTAAATTCATCATGATCACGCAAAATATACACGAGTTGAACAACGTACTTCAGTTATCAGAGTAAGGATGTTCAACGTGAGACATGAGTAATTGTCAAAACATTTTAGGCCCCGTCCAGATTATTCAAAAACTAATTTCTTCCGATAATACAGAGATTAAGCATCGCGTTTGTTTTTTCCAGCCAACGGCAAAGTCTCACATTTGCCATCTGTCGTTTCTACGTGAAGAGTGAAATATTTTCGATTTTTCTGATGGATTATTACAAGAGACTCTTGTTATTAAACGATTCGAGGGAAAATAAAGATAATTATCTGTGAGTGCCGTTTGCGAAGAATAACGAAAATCGTAACTGAGTAGGCAGAACTATAAAACATCAAAGGAGTCAAAAGAGTGGAACTAGTATTTCCAGCTCGCGTTTAGAATCTTCCCCTTTTTCCAATTACGATTTAATTTCCTTTCAACCCTCATTTTTTTCTTGCAGGATATGGCAATATTACCCCACAAACGTCAAGTGGTCAGATTTTCACCATAGCCTATGCCATTGCAGGAATACCACTTACACTTCTAGCGCTGAATCGATCGGAGAACTCGTAAACATTGCCTTAAGAACAATTACTCGGCCATTGCACTTAAATTCCACACCATACAGTGCGACGAACACATCTGCGACTTCGTGGAAAATAGAAAACCTTGGAATCAACTCGGTTTGTTTAATTTTAACATGGATTATTGTGTCTGCAGCCAGCGTGCATTTGAGCCAGAAACGGAGCCTGATTAGCATTGTTTATTCTGTTTCGTGACTTATCCACAGTCGGGTTTGGCGACATTATTCCGTTTGAAAACCACAAATACGTTTTTTATGATATGGTTTCTGCCAGGTTTGTCCTTCATGTCGAGTTTAATCGATTCGGTTGTAGCTTACATGGAGAAAAGAAGTATAATGAACAGCACACGCTGTGTTAAACGTGCGAATTGCTTGTCAGGGAAAAGGGATGCGAGAATAACGACAGATGGCGCTCAGCAAGACACAGAGGTTCGTGTGAACTCCGTGTGATGGAGATCTACTTGAAGAGAAAACATTTTCTCTTGAGTCTAATCAAGAGCGAATTTAAATCTGTTGGTAGCGAATATTAAACAAATCAGTGTCAAAACAAAGCACTCTAACAAAAGATATGTGCGCTATTCTGCAGTATCTGGGGGATCAATGTTTCCAAAGATAAATTGCAAAGCTCCCCTGAAAATTTTCCCTCGGCAGAAAACATAAACTTTCAAAGCAATTCGCGCACGACAGGGCGGATCCAGGTTTTCTTTAATTAAAGGAGTGGGGTGGGGGGCAGGGGATGGGTGGGATGGGGGTGGTGTACGTATAAGCGCCAAAGGTGGATCGGGTGAGAGTCATTGCCTCCAGAACAGGACAAATGCAAACGACTTCTCAATAGGGAGGGTTGTAACCTCCTCAACCCTCCGCCTGGAATCCGTCAATGCACTCCGTTAAGTAATTTGCCTCAAACAGGTGAGTTTAAAAAAACTGTTCAGCGTGGCCCAGCCTGAGCGTGGTTTTCTATAAGTGTCCGTGCTTGTGTTCAAAGCAAATAAGAGCGCAAGAAAAATTCTGCCTGATTAGTCAGGTTTCATAGTCCACGCAGCGAGACAATATTTTTTTCGTTTAAGTTTTTTAGAATTGGATACAATAACACAAATTTTAAACCTTTTTTGATTAAGTGTCAAAGTAACATGAAGTATCTAAATGCCTGGTTTCCATCAGGCGCCCGCCGTCAGCAATTTTTTGAGGGGTGGGGGGGGGGGGGGGGGGGGCTGAATGCGAAACGCGTAGGAGTGAGCCATCTAGGGCCGGGCGCCGAGGAAAATTGTGGAATTTAAGAAGTCCCTCTGAAATGGCTGGAAATGCATCTAAAATTGTGATAAAGGCGTGGTGCAAATTACCAACTTTTAGCCACTTAAAAAAGCCACTGTTTTTAATACAAGAATCAACATGTATTATCCGACTGTCTTTGAGGAGTTGTCCATTTTTCGAAAAGCAATCAGAGATATTTTTGCTAGATATTTTCTTTCCATCTCCAATCAGCCAGAAGCCTTCGTTAATTATGCTTCCATCTTTTACCATGTGTTGCTTCTCTGTTGCGTTTATCACGTCAGGACTCCCGTGTCCTGCGATGTCAAGCAGCTGTGTATAATTCTCAGTTTAAAGTATATATGGCGATAAAATGTTGCCATAGAAAAAAAAAAAAAGCGTTTCTCTATTAAAAAAACGCCAAGATACAACTACTACCTGATAAAAAAAAAACGTTAACTAAGTTGAAATTACTTTTGGAAATTGTTAATTATTAATCAATTTTTTTAGAAACAGTGGGGGGGGGGCTAAAGTCCCCCAGCCCCTCCCCTGGCGCGGTTCCTGTCCATATAATCGCTAACCGATCGCATGCGAAATCGTTGCGACTGCAATCGTTTGCGATCATAGGTTTCCATATACGGTTCGCAAACGATACGCAAGAGTGGTTTCCATATGATCGCAAACGATCGCAGAGATAGAAATTTTTCTATCCTCTGCGATCGCAATCGCAATGATCGCAACGATCGCCAGCATTTTATGGTTTTCCATAATGATTACATTGATTTCATCAACTGCGAAAAACCGTGGGCCAATCGCGTTGAGGGTTTGCCATGGAAACAAGGCGTGACTAATTACCATGACAATAAAAAAATTAACTATTCATCAAACCTATTTTATTTCTGGAGTTAAAAAAAATTGAAATATTCACTATTCTTTTTATTTACTTTTAAGTGAATATTCAATACCCTGTACGATTTTTCAGCCTCGTGATTTAATCGGTAAATAGTCCTTATTCACGTTTTTCAACATTGCACGACACTAAAACAAAACCATTATGTTGAGGCCATAATGTTATTTATGTCGATTGTCAATTGAACCTAGTGTAGTCTGGAAGCATATTTGTTCATACGATGGTGGTTATATCATTATCAGTCAATCATAACTGGGCCGTACCAGTCATAGTTAAATAGAGGGAAATGGTTATGAAGCCGGGGCAAAGTTCTCTTGTTATATGTTTTTGTTCGCTATTTGAGGGGTTGAACGTGCCCAAAAAACCTGACAAAATACAATAGGTGGCTACGAGTGTTCAAAGCAACTAACCAATAGAAACGTTGCGATTACGTAAGTCATGCAATAGTGGCAGAGCGCAAAACAAAAGGATGTGCACGGTCATGGACCTTCCAACATAAATCGTGGCCTCTTTGGTTGCTCCTTTGAAGTTTGCCGGGCTTAATAACCATTCCCTCCTATTAACTATGTACCAGTGTATAAAGCACTGATCGCCCTCGAGTTAAACTCCCTCTATGCTTTCACCATCACCACGATTACATCTCTTGGGACAAAAACAATTTTTCCTCCCTCCACTCCCTCAACACCGTCTGTCGGAATAGCATCTATGCTGCAGTAATCTTCTAATCTAAGCCGGGGGCGTTTTTTCTCGCCCCACCTTTGCTGAGCATGATATTCTATTTAGCATTTACATTGTCAAACTAAGGCGCTTTCATTTGATTTTCAATTAAAACCGCCACAAGTAGTGGAAAAATTACTCCAACATACGAGTATATATCTTTGTTGTCAAACCGTATCATCTTCAGCAAACTAGTACGACCCCACACGGAGACTCCCGAATTTTAACAATGTATCGGCATAAAATATTGAAAATGTACGTAATTTCTTTTTGGAGGACTTTTTTAGGACACTCCTCGCGTGATCTCCAATGCAAATAATGTTTTTGAAAAAGTGCCGCCGATATTGAACGTAATGCTACAGTTTTTAAAAATGTATATTAAAATAATGGTGTGTTAAAAGCAAAGAACAAACCAAAGTAAATTGAATGATTATTTTATAAACATTTCAAGCAGTGCCCCCAAAAAATCATTAAGACACTGGTCTGTTGTTGTCCTCTTAACCCTTTCACTCCCAGAGTCAAACCTTGAGTCAATAAATGCATGTGGTTTTAAACTTTTAATTCTGTGGATGAAACACTAGTGCGACCCGTCAAATGAAAAAAAACTATCGAGCAGTCCTTTCATGCGATACTGTTTGTTTGGACAATTTTGCCAAAAATTGCAATTCAAGATTTTTTCGTCAGTTTTGAAACTTAGCACTCTTGGGGAGTTGGAAGAGAGAGAGTTAAACGATTTGCCTTTTCATGGTGATCCATTTTTATCTGCACTGATTGCAGTATGCAAATTCGGAAGGAGTCAAGTGACAAGGAATGATATATATTCAATTTTCCCCGAACGTAGTTCACATTGCAAGCGATGAAAGGAAAAAAATTCAATTATTGAAACGATATTTTTTGATGAACCTCTTCCAGCTAGAGAAAAAAAAAAAAAATCCAAAAGATCAGGGGAATAAGGAACCAAAGAGTTCAGAAGTTTTATTGGGGGAACACTGAAACCAACGAGTTTTATTTTCGATGGACACCAAAATATTTTTATTTAAAAGACAGTATTCCAATTTGAACATGTAATTTATCTTTTTCGGCGTTGTTTAATCTAATGCAAAGTTGAAGTTTTTTTGAAAAAAGGCAGGTAAGATTTAGGACTGAGCTGAATATGCATTTTAATTAGGCATAGATGACCCAGATTGAGTACACCTTTTTTGTCAAGTTGACACATGAAAGCCCAAAAATATGTCAAAGTGGGACGGTAATATTTCAAAAAAAAAACCTTTTTTTAACTTGTGTGGTTGACTTTCGTGTACTCCTTTTGAAAATACCCGTCTTCTCAAACAGCTAAAACAAAGTTATGGAGAAGAAACTACAAAAACGTAAGTTAGCGCGAGCGAGGTTTAGGGTCCGTTGGGCAACAAAACACGGCTTTTTCTGCACGCAAACCGTTTCACGGCCTCCGAACTCCCCTCCCGCCTCCCCTCCCGGATTCACCTGCTCTCGATGAGAAACGCAGCGGAAACGAACGAAATTTCGTCCAGGTGGTTTAAATATTAAAAGTGCTTGTCAAGACAAATGAGAATGCGAATACACATCGTAGTGCACAGTATTTTTCATTAGTCTGTCAGCTGTCAAGCTGTCTGTATAAAATAAGGACCCAAGTTACGTCGGGTCGATCGAGAGAAATTTCTACTGTTTGATTACTGTTTTTTTTTAGATAAAATTCCGAATGACCGTCAAAAACATGTAAGTCTGGGGGTTGTAATTGTTTTTTGTTGTGTTTAGGTGTTGTTCTGGTTTGTTTCTGTATTTGTGTGTGTTTGTTGTAAGTTTTGTTTGTTGTAACTCTGGGGGTTAAACAATTCTCCAAAACGAAAAATGGGATGGATCGGTTTCGACCCTGCATCTGCCTCCTTGTTATTTTTTTCTTCTTTTTCTCTCTTTCGTAAATTTTTATTCGATGCATAGAAAACCAGCACAAAATAGAACCACAAAAACCGTGTGTGTTTGTGTTGTGATTTTGATTTTCTAGTGTCTATGGAATATGGAATCGCCTTGGACATTTGATCCAGCCGGCAAGTTTGTTTGCGAAAACACGCCAAACCTCGATTTTTAGAGTGGCGGAAGATAAGAGAAAGAAACGAAACGAAGTGGGTCGTTAAAGCCCGGAAAGGACATCAATGACGGTTGGTTCCAGGTTAAAACATGTGGCCCCCTACATAACTCCACAAATGCCCGTCCTCACTGGTTTTATACCCAGAGCAGAGAGCCACACGGAATCGTTTGTCGTTTGTGTTTGTGGTCGAACGTGTTTTGGGATTCCTGTCATGGAGACGGTGTTTTATCTAACGAGTTCTCGAACTGCAGCAACTTCGACCCGAAAATCTACCAACGAAATGTCGGCAGGCAAGCTTAAATGGCTGATGACATTTACCCCCAGCGCTCGACAACAAACAAAGGAGGGACGGAGCGGGGTGACAGTGGAGTAGTGACTTTGGGCCCTGGCTTTGGCGCCGGGGGGGTTACAAAAAAAAATGCCGACTTTCCATACAGGAAAAAACCGATATATTTGCAAAACTGAAGTGCAGTGAGGTTTAGATCCCACAAGAGCTGCCCGAATTTGCAGCCAAAACAAGACGCGAAGTAACGTGGCCTCCGCCTCTTACCCCCGCCTTTATGAACACTGCAATCCAGACTTTTTTGACAATAAGGACCGAGACATTTCCAGACCGAGTCGGACAGAGTGATCAGCTGGCTAAAGTCGTCGTCGGGACGGACGATCAACCTCGCTTTGTCTCGCTGTACATCGATCAGCCAGACCCGACTGGATAGGGACAATCGGGGGGCGCGAGGGGGCGCACTTGCGGGACGCACTGTTTAGCGCACGGGAGCGCACGTACATAGAATTCAAGGAAATCCATTGAACACAGTG
>MU827038.1:0-16986 GCA_029204205.1 Desmophyllum pertusum | reverse complement strand
TGTTTCACTGTATTTTACCCCCAATTTTCGAACTCCCGATTTTCATCGAACGCAATTTTCGTTTTCCCTTCGAGGTCGAGAAATCGGGATTCCAAGTTTTGTTAAGTAAAATAAAGCCATGCAATTTCCATGTTTCGAGTGTCCGAGTCTGTAAAAGGAACACCACAGGGGCCCGACGTATACTAATTGGGAGGCATTACATCCCCGTTTTCAACTTTTATAATTAATCAACATTTTTCATTAAGTTTGACGTTTTGACCGGTGTTACTGGTTATCTTGAGAGTAGGCTTCGTCCTTAGTTATACATGGAAACCCAACCTATATCGCGTTCCAGTGAGCTGTTTAATTGGGCCACATGGGTACTCCTCCCAAGAAGGGAGCGTGTCGGGATAAGAGCCCCCAGTATGTACGAAAGCTCGTATGTCCGCCTTCAGTCTTATTCAGTCATACTATCGTTTTTCCGTCTTCTTATTCCAAAGACCTTTGTGTACCCAGCGTCTAAACACGATCCGCCTTCGTTGTCCCAAGATTTCGGTTTCCTCCCTAGTTTTGATCACACGTAAGTGATTCATGACGCCTTGCATACTCTGCTATCCCGCTGACTTAGGTTATCCTTCTTCCTGGTAATTGATAGCTGTTCTCGTCACTGGTTTTTGGCATGGCCATAAGAACGAGCCTGCTCTAAAGATGTGCAATGACCACTGGTTGAAACTCTGTCAACTAACAAAAAAAACTTTGGCTGTGTATTCCAATTTAATATATCCACTTCCAATTAATGTCTCAACTTTCAGTAATCCACTCCTGGCCAAAGGTTCTACATATTTATTTTCCTTTACCTCCGCACCCCCCAAAAAAAACCTGTCACTCCCCCTGAACTTTCACGAGGCGCTTGGCGAGTGTCGTATTACTAGTAATACTTTGCAATGTGTGTACTCCTGGTCCTGAATTGCATCCATGCCTCCCACCCTGAAATTGTTGCCCCATCGATGTTGCGAAGAAGTAGAATCGTTTTTCTATCTTCTTTAATGCAAGCATTGCACTCAACAATTTTCCACTATGGAAATTCCTGAGGCAAATATTTTTAATTTGTTTGTTGACAAATTCTTATTTTGTTTTTATTGGTGCTTTCATATAGGAGGCTGACACCTCATAGAAACGTCTCAAATTGATGTACTGGACAGCATTTAAATTCTATCTGGTCAAGGTTAGTTGGTATATTGTCTGCGTCTCACACGCATTAACGTGCCTATGACGCTAGACACAGTACAGGCAGCAGTACAGTTTAATTATATTATAAATATACAATGATTTAGCATTCTGAGTCAACTTTGGATTTATTTAATTTTTTGTTTATTTTATTATGTTGATGTTGTCAGGGACTCCACCGAGCCATGCTATAATCTTGGTACCCCATTTCCTTGAAATATCTTCAAAAACATGAAATTGTTGATCCGGGTTGAATAAATACTTGACTGGGTGCCCGACACCCCCGCTTCTTTCGCACCTCTTAATTTTAAGCATGACGTTTTCTACGGCAAAACGGCCAAACGGCAACTCAGCTTGCCGTTTATCTTACTTACTTCCCTGCGAGCAGAGTCCGCTTTTGATAAATCCATCAGCACAAATGGCGAAAAATGAAACACGTTCAAAACAAGACTCAAAACTACTCTCTTTCACGTACAAGCGGCCACCGGCGAGAACGGCAGCAGTGGGAATTTTGCCGTTTGCCAGGACAACAAACGTGATGCTTAAAGCTCTCATAATGTTTAGTGACAGGCAAAACGCACTCATGAACCAGTTCTGAAGTGTGTTGTCAACATTGAAAGGAGGGATTGGAGGGGCAAGAATTGTTTTCAAACAATTTTATAACATCAGAATCAACGAAGATGTCGTATTAGAGCGGTGTTTTTTCAATTGGATTATCGTACAACCAAAGCCCAAAGTTAGTTACTAATGGTTAATTACAAACGAAACAACAAAACGAGCCTAAAGAAAACTCGAAGTAAAATAACACGCTAAACGACGCACAGCTCTCTCTGCGTGAAAGAACGTGTGTGACCAAGCTGCTATTGGTTTTGGTTTTTGCATCTGATTGGTTGAGTACAATGTAAGTGGCGCGAGATTTATGAACGCAATTCACAGATGCGTAAGTGCAGCAAAAACGCAAAGCAATTCTGGATTAGCTCAATTGAAAACCGCTGATGATGCTGTGCTGAAGCGAACACCATTCGAGGTACTCGCGCTAGTTTTGTTATTAACATGCTTCCTACATAGGATTTTGGCTAAATGAAAGCATGCTCACGTTTTGTTTTGCCACCGACTAAACCAACTATTGTTATCAATACAGGTGAAGCACTGAACCTTGATCCCACGAGGATTCTATTGCATGTTGTAGGCGTAATCCCCTACTGCAAGTTCATGTCGGTAAGAGCGTGGATGAGGTTATGTTTGTTTGTGAGGCATGTAGCACTGTGCTATACACGTGCTGTACACGTGCCCTAATTCCTTGACTTTACCCACGAGAAGATGATCTATAGAGTAAGGATTCCCTGTTCCCCATGATCATTTTTTGAAAATGCGCCTTGTTGTGAAAGTTATTTTTATTTCCTTCTGGTCGAGGGTTCCGACATCAATCGCGTTACTCGAACTGACCAATCAGGTAGGTCGCTCTTTAAAATAGCTTCAGCTATGGACTGAAAATTAGACAATGTATTTCATTGAAAAAATTATCATTGGGAAGAGAAGACCCCCTCTTTGCGTTTACAGTGAACAATTTTTGCGAGCTAAACAGTCTAAACACCTTGAAGGTGTTTGTTGGGGCTGGGGGGACCTCCGTCCGCCACTTAACTTAGGCTTCAAGAAGCGATCGACTTTCTTTTGAGGTTTTAGTGAAATACGTAGAAAAACTGTTAGTATAGCTGCCTTCTTGGGGTACCTTTTTGAGCATCTTTGTGAAATTGGAGACATGGGAGCTTGCATGTTGGTTTGTCAGGTTTATTTATTATTTCAGTATCGTTGTGAAACTTATTTTTGTATTCTTGGTCTGTTTAAAAATAAAGGGTATAGCAAGCCAGGATGTTTCCTGTTCGCATTGCAGTGTCTTAAAAGATAATGCTTAAAAATGAGACCGAAAGGCAGGTATAAAGATGCCTTTATATAAATAAAATAACCAATGCATGTCTGTTGTGATCACGAGCTTAAGCCATGGCCAAAACGGAGTCGTAAGTGGGTCGTAAGTGGTCGCAAGTTTTGAAATACGAGCCCCCCCACTTGCGTGTGAATTAGCCGTTTGGGTGGCCAAAACGGAGGTCGCAAGTACAATACAATAATACAATACAATAATTTATTTAAGGTAGTTACACAGGGAGTGGTTGCCCATTCTCCCGAACAAGGGGCTCAATGATAAAAGTGCTCGACGCACAGAAAAGAAAATACAAAACTAAATATAAGGTATAAGGAAAATTAAAAGTAAAGTAATGGATTTTAAAATTTAATTATTTTAAGAGTGTATCGATAAGTAATGAATGTCACAACTCGAATTTAATTAATAAGGGGAGACTAAATCTGTAAAAATGTGAGAAGATAATTGGTACTCGCAAGTACATGCACAGGTACCAATAAAGCGATTTCAATGCTCCCTGTGCAAAAAAGAAGCAAGAAGAGTGTTAATACGAGCTCCTCATGATTTTGCACTCGTTTTGGTGCGTCATTCGCACTCTAAAATGCTATGATCGTATATAAAAATGCAGCAGTGGCTATTTTTTTTTGTCAATAATTAGTCTATACAGTCGCGTGGCGCTTTAATTAGGCCAATTTCGATATATTAAAATTCTAAACTTGCGCTTCTCGAGGCTTAGGGGAATAAAACAAAATAAATGAATTTATTCATCCCTCAACCTCGATGTGATTTCTTTTCGATGTCTTTTTTGTTTTATTCCCCTAAGCCTCAGAGCCAAGTTAGAATTTTAATTATATGCGGAAATTGGTCCAATTAGCATGAATACAGTCAGGCAGGAAACAAGTGCCGTTTTTGGGTCAAATCTTCGTTTTTTTTGTAGAAGCGATCTAAAGAGTTTTCTGTTCTGTATCCAATCAAGAAAGCAGTCCAGCGAGCACTCACGAAGTACTCCGAAAGTTATCACGCCGGGCTGGTCACCAGCATAGCGCAATGAGGATACGTAACGTGTGCTTAGCAAACCTCGGCTGAAAAAACCCCGCGGGCCCTTGCAGTCCAGTCCTCTGCCCTCACTGGTATTTTCATGGTTCTCCATGACTCGTGGGTTTTATACCAGAGCGATATAATAGGCACATGACCACCTGTCTTACTGACTTACAATTCTTTTGACAATGAATTGTTTGTGACTGTTTTCAACAGGTTCCTATTCAAAAGAGTGGGCAGGTTTTGTTAAACGTCTTTGTACTGTAAGTTTACAGTACACAAGCAAACAGCGCACTGGCTTTTCTAAGGCCTATGTCAAGTCATTTCTTCAGGTAAACTCAGTCCAAACATAACAAATATCACGAATATTATTATACTAAGAACGAAGTTCATATGATCCAAAAAATAATCCACACACGTGGCTAAAGACTTGAGTTTCCGATTGCTATTATCCAAACAAGAAACAGTCGCGTGCACTCACATAGTACTCCAAAAGTTATCGCTACCAGAACAAGCGCAACGAGCGGTACATGCGTCACGTTTCAAGCCTTACAGCCTTTGCGTGACAAACCCAAAGTGTGTGTGCGAAAGGAGACTACAACTTCTCTCACTAAAAAATGGATTTCACAAAACCACAAACGAATAGTTAGAAACTCGTTCACTTGATAAGGGTCTCGGGAGATCGTTGCGTATTAATGACTTTTTTCAGCAAACTCTCTCTCTCTCTGACACATTGTCATACCTTTTGCTAACTTCTTTTCTTTCTTATTTGTTCCCAGTCTCACACTAAAGTTCAAGCCCAACTTGACAGTTGAAAGCCAATGAGGCACTGGTGTGTTCAGATCTGACGTGACATGACCTCAGAGCTTAGTAATGCTGAGAGCAACCCCGACCGCATGGGAATTGGCTCTTTTGGAACTGGGTACTTTCACCCTGCTGTACGGTTATTTGGCCATCATGTCGCTGAAGGAGCACCAAGTAAAGGCCAGTTTTTCTTCATTGATGAGAATGTGAGTACAAGTAATTTATCAAACACAAGAGACAGTGTTTCATCTGATTTCCAAACCGGCATCCAGAGGAGAGTTGAAAATACGACAAGCAGCGGAAAATTTTTGACGAAATTCGCGGTGTTTGGAAATGTGATGAAACACTGTCTTGACTGTTTGATATATCTTCTCAATCGAAACTAAAGTTAAGAAGTAAACGGAGAAATAAAATCGAAAAAATCTACGCAAATTAAGATCAGATATCCAAGCCACTGTCCACGGTTATGATTTCCTTTGTTTTTACTTGACGAATTATTCATGAGTTTGAGAAGTCTATTTCTTGCAACTGAGAACTGTACCAAAACAAAATAACCTCATGAAGAATTGCAGCGTTTTGACCAATCAGTGAGCAGGATTTACAAGCATCAGTTTGGCGCTACCACCTTGAGGCTGCCACTACAATTTTACTCTGCGGCTGTATCCCATGGAGATTAAGACACAAAAATATGGCTTCCAACATCTAAAAGGGAAAAAGAAAATTGGCAAGGGCCTGCAAGGGGTAAAAGAGGGGGGTCATACAATTTGTTAATGACAATCCACAAAATTCCACCGAGCTCCCCATGCTCATAAAAAGGAACGGTCCCTAATGGTTAGCGCCCTGGACTCTGGATCGAAAGGCCAGGTTCGAGCGCTAGCCGGGGTCACTGTGTTGTGTTTTTGGGCAAGACACTTACTCTCACAGTGCCCCTCTCCACCCCAGGAGTAAAAATTCGGGTACTTGCGATGGACTAGCATCCCATCCAGGGAGAGTAGCAATACTCTTAGTCGCTTCATGCTACAGAAACGGGGATAAGTCTCCAGCAGTGTGTGTCCAATTTGTGCCGAGTGAGGCTGTACGTTTACCTTTGAAAACTTTTGAATCAAGGAGTTAAAACTCGGCGCTTTGCATGCTCCGTACGGTTTACCCTATTTTCTAGACTGGTTGCTCAAATACATCTTGTGATTTAAATGATTCTTTTCGTTGTCATTCCATCAGGTCACCTGTGGATTTTGGCAAACTTATGACGCGTCAGAAATGAAACTTAACCCTGACTTGACCGAGAATGCGCTAACAAGAAAGCAGTGAACTTTAAAAGAATAAAACAGATGGAGGATGGAGAATGGAAAAGCTCTGATATGGTATCAGCTGTGACAGCAGCACTGGACTTTACTGAAGCTAGCAGCAGCAGAGTACAATTCACTTTACCAATACATACTTTGGAAAGGTAGTGTTATGAATTGCTCTCTTCGCTGTCACATGAACAGTCAGCCTTCGCTCATCGATCATAAAACTGGAATTATCTTTATCAATGAGTACTTTGAAAAGATAATATTGACAATGCGTCCTAGCTGTTACATGAACAGTCGGCCTTCGCTCATCGATCTAAAAGAAATGGAATTCTCTTTAAGTACTTGTAATATTGAGAATGCTTCTTACTGTATCTGTTAATGAACAGAGCGCATTCACCTATCGACTGAAAAAACTGGAATTCTCTTTATCAATAAGTACTTTGAAAAGGTAATATTGAGAATGCGTCCTAACTGTTACATGAACAGATCGCATTCACCTATCGACTGAAAAAACTGGAATTCTCTTTATCAATAAGTACTTTGAAAAGGTAATATTGAGAATGCGTCCTAACGCATTACATGAACAGAGTGCATTCACCTATCGACTGAAAAAACTGGAATTCTCTTTATCAATAAGTACTTTGAAAAGGTAATATCGAGAATGCGTCCTAACTGTTACATGAACAGAGCGCATTCACCTATCGACTGAAAAAACTGGAATTCTCTTTAATCAATAAGTACTTTGAAAAGGTAATATAATCGAGAATGCGTCCTAACTGTTACATGAACAGAGCGCATTCGCCTATCGACTGAAAAAACTGAATTCTCTCTTATCAATAAGTACTTTGGAAAGGTAATATTGAGAATGCGTCCTAACTGTAAATGAACAGAGCGCATTCACCTATCGACTGAAAAAAACTGGAATTCTCTTAATCAATAAGTACTTTGAAAGGTAATATTGAGATGCGTCCTAACTGTTACATGAACAGAGCGCATTCACCTATCGACTGAAAAAACTGGAATTCTCTTTATCAATAAGTACTTTGAAAAGGTAATATTGAGAATGCGTCCTAACTGTTACAATGAACAGAGCGCATTCACCTATCGACTGAAAAAACTGGAATTCTCTTTATCAATATAAAGTACTTTTGAAAAGGTAATATTGAGAATGCATCCTAACTGTTACATGAACAGAGCGCATTCACCTATCGACTGAAAAAACTGGAATTCTCTTTATCAATATTAAAGTACTTTGAAAAGGTAATATTGAGAATGCGTCCTAACTGTTACATGAACAGAGCGCATTCGCCTATCGACTGAAAAAACTGGAATTCTCTTTATCAATATTAAAGTACTTTGAAAAGGTAATATTGAGAATGCGTCCTAACTGTTACATGAACAGAGCGCATTCACCTATCGACTGAAAAAAACTGGAATTCTCTTTATCAATAAGTACTTTGAAAAGGTAATATTGAGAATGCGTCCTAACTGTTTACATGAACAGAGCGATTTCGCCTATCGACTGAAAAAACTGGAATTCTCTTAATCAATAAGTACTTGGAAAGGTAATATTGAGAATGCTCCTAACTGTTTCATGAACAGAGGGCATTCGCCTATCGACTGAAAAAACTGGAATTCTCTTTATCAATATTAAAGTACTTTGAAAGGTAATATTGAGAATGCGTCCTAACTGTTACATGAACAGAGCGCATTCACCTATCGACTGAAAAAACTGAATTCTCTTTATCAATATAAGTACTTTGAAAAGGTAATATTGAGAATGCGTCCTAACTGTTACATGAACAGAGCGCATTCGCCTATCGACTGAAAAAAACTGAATTCTCTTTATCAATATTAAGTACTTTGAAAAGGTAATATTGAGAATGCGTCCTAACTGTTACATGAACAGAGCGCATTCGCCTATCGACTGAAAAAACTGGAATTCTCTTAATCAATAAGTACTTTGGAAAGGTAATATTGAGAATGCGTCCTAACTGTTAAATGAACAGAGCGCATTCACCTATCGACTGAAAAAAACTGGAATTCTCTTTATCAATTAAAGTACTTTGAAAAGGTAATATTGAGAATGCGTCCTACCGTTACATGAACCGAGCGCATTCACCTATCGACTGAAAAAACTGGAATTCTCTTTATCAATAAGTACTTTGAAAAGGTAATATTGAGAATGGCGTCCTAACTGTTTCATGAACAGAGCGCATTCACCTATCGACTGAAAAACTGGAATTCTCTTTATCAATTAAGTACTTTGAAAAGGTAATTATTGAGAATGCGTCCTAACTGTTACATGAACAGAGCGCATTCACCTATCGACTGAAAAAACTGGAATTTTCTTATCAATAAGTACTTTGAAAAGGTAATATTGAGAATGCGTCCTAACTGTTACATGAACAGAGCGCATTCGCCTATCGACTGAAAAAACTGGAATTCTCTTTATCATATTAAAGTACTTTGAAAAGGTAATATTGAGAATGCGTCCTAACTGTTACATGAACAGAGCGCATTCACCTATCGACTGAAAAAACTGGAATTCTCTTTATCAATATAAAGTACTTTGAAAGGTAATATCGAGAATGCGTCCTAACTGTTACATGAACAGAGCGCATTCGCCCTTCGACTGAAAAAACTGGAATTCTCTTTATCAATATAAAGTACTTTGAAAAGGTAATATTGAGAATGCGTCCTAAACTGTTTACATGAACAGAGCGCATTCACCTATCGACTGAAAAAACTGGAAATTCTCTTATCAATAAGTACTTTTGAAAAGGTAATATTGAGAATGCGTCCTAACTGTTTACATGAACAGAGCGCATTCACCTATCGACTGAAAAAAAACTGGAATTCTCTTTATCAATATTAAGTACTTTGAAAAGGTAATATTGAGAATGCGTCCTAACTGTTACATGAACAGAGCGCATTCACCTATCGACTGAAAAACTGGAATTCTCTTTATCAATATTAAAGTACTTTTGAAAAGGTAATATTGAGAATGCGTCCTAACTGTTACATGAAACAGAGCGCATTCGCCTATCGACTGAAAAAAACTGGAATTCTCTTTATCAATAAGTACTTTGAAAAGGTAATATTGAGAATGCGTCCTAACTGTTTCATGAACAGAGCGCATTCGCCTTATCGACTGAAAAAACTAGAATTCTCTTTATCAATAAGTACTTATGGAAAGGTAATATGAGAATGCGTCCTAACTGTTTACATGAACAGAGCGCATTCGCCTATCGACTGAATAAAAACTGGCAATTCTCTTTATCAATATTAAAGTACTTTGAAATGGTAATATTGAGAATGCGTCCTAACTGTTTCATGAACAGAGCGCATTCACCTATCGACTGAAAAAAACTGGAATTCTCTTTATCAATAAGTACTTTGAAAAGGTAATATTGAGAATGCGTCCTAAATGTTTCATGAACAGAGCGCATTCGCCTATCGGACTGAAAAAAAACTGGAATTCTTCTTTATCAATATTAAAGTACTTTGAAAAGGTAATATTGAGAATGCGTCCTAACTGTTACAATGAACAGAGCGCATTCACCTATCGACTGAAAAAACTGGAATTCTCTTTATCAATAAGTACTTTGAAAAGGTAATATTGAGAATGCGTCCTAACTGTTACATGAACAGAGCGCATTCGCCTATCGACTGAAAAAAACTGAATTCTCTTTATCAATATTAAAGTACTTTGAAAAGGTAATATTGAGAATGCATCCTAACTGTTTCATGAACAAGAGCGCATTCACCTATTGACTGAAAAAACTGGAATTCTCTTTATCATATAAGTACTTTGAAAAGGTAATATTGATAATGCGTCCTAATGTTACATGAACAGAGCGCATTCGCCTATCGACTGAAAAAACTGGAATTCTCTTTATCAATATTAAAGTACTTTGAAAAGGTAATATTGAGAATGCGTCCTAACTGTTACATGAACAGAGCGCATTCACCTATCGACTGAAAAAACTGGAATTCTCTTTATCAATAAAGTACTTTGAAAAGGTAATATGAGAATGCGTCCTAACTGTTACATTAACAGAGCGCATTCACCTATCGACTGAAAAAACTGGAATTCTCTTTATCAATAAAGTACTTTGAAAGGTAATATTGAGAATGCGTCCTAACTGTTACATGAACAGAGCGCATTCACCTATCGACTGAAAAAACTGGAATTCTCTTTATCAATATTAAAGTACTTTGAAAAGGTAATATTGAGAATGCGTCCTAACTGTTACATGAACAGAGCGCATTCGCCTATCGACTGAAAAAACTGGAATTCTCTTTATCAATAAGTACTTTGAAAAGGTAATATTGAGAATGCGTCCTAACTGTTTCCATGAACAGAGCGCATTCGCCTATCGACTGAAAAACTGGAATTCTCTTAATCAATAAGTACTTTGAAAAGGTAATATTGAGAATGCGTCCTAACTGTTTACATGAACAGAGCGCATTCGCCTATCGACTGAAAAAACTGGAATTCTCTTTATCAATATTAAAGTACTTTGAAATGGTAATATTGAGAATGCGTCCTAACTGTTTCATGAACAGAGCGCATTCACCTATCGACTGAAAAAAAACTGGAATTCTCTTTATCAATATTAAAGTACTTTGAAAAGGTAAATATTGAGAATGCGTCCTAACTGTTACATGAACAGAGCGCATTCACCTATCGACTGAAAAACTGGAATTCTCTTTATCAATAAGTACTTTGAAAAGGTAATATTGAGAATGAGTCCTAACTGTTACATGAACAGAGCGCATTCACCTATCGACTGAAAAAACTGGAATTCTCTTTATCAATAAGTACTTTGAAAAGGTAATATTGAGAATGCGTCCTAACTGTTACATGAACGAGCGCATTCACCTATCGACTGAAAAAACTGGAATTCTCTTTATCAATAAGTACTTTGAAAAGGTAAATATTGAGAATGCGTCCTAACTGTTACATGAACAGAGCGCATTCACCTATCGACTGAAAAAACTGGAATTCTCTTTATCAATATTAAAGTACTTTGAAAAGGTAATATTGAGAATGCGTCCTAACTGTTACATGAACAGAGCGCATTCACCTATCGACTGAAAAAACTGGAATTCTCTTTATCAATAAGTACTTTGAAAAGGTAATTCGAGAATGCGTCCTAACTGTTTTTACATGAACAGAGCGCATTCGCCTATCGACTGAAAAAAACTGGAATTCTCTTAATCAAATATTAAAGTACTTTGAAAAGGTAATATTGAGAATGCGTCCTAAACTGTTACATGAACAGAGGCGCATTCGCCTATCGACTGAAAAACTGGAATTCTCTTTATCAATATTAAAGTACTTTGAAAAGGTAATATTGAGAATGCGTCCTAACTGTTTACATGAACAGAGCGGCATTCGCCTATCGCCTGAAAAAAACTGGAATTCTCTTTATCAATAAGTACTTTGAAAAGGTAATATTGATAATGCGTCCTAACTGTTTCATGAACAGAGCGCATTCGCCTATCGACTGAAAAAACTGGAATTCTCTTAATCAATGAGTACTTTGGAAAAGGTAATATTGAGAATGCGTCCTAACTGTTACATGAACAGAGCGCATTCGCCTATCGACTGAAAAAACTGGAATTCTCTTATCAATAAGTACTTTGAAAAGGTAATATTGAGAATGCGTCCTAAACTGTTACATGAACAGAGCGCATTCGCCTATCGACTGAAAAACCTGGAATTCTCTTTATCAATATTAAAGTACTTTGAAAAGGTAATATTGAGAATGCGTCCTAAACTGTTACATGAACAGAGCGTCATTCACCTATCGACTGAAAAACTGGAATTCTCTTTATCAATATTAAAGTACTTTGAAAAAGGTAATATCGAGAATGCGTCCTAACTGTTACATGAACAGAGCGCATTCGCCTATCGACTGAAAAAACTGGAATTCTCTTATCAATATTAAGTACTTTGAAAAGGTAATATTGAGAATGCGTCCCTAACTGTTTACATGAACAGAGCGCATTCACCTATCGACTGAAAAAACTGGAATTCTCTTTATCAATAAGTACTTTGAAAAGGTAATATTGAGAATGCGTCCTAACTGTTACATGAACAGAGCGCATTCGCCTATCGACTGAAAAAAACTGGAATTCTCTTTTATCAATATTAAAGTACTTTGAAAAGGTAATATTGAGAATGCGTCCTAACTGTTTCATGAACAGAGCGCATTCACCTATCGACTGAAAAAAACTGGAATTCTCTTTATCAATATTAAGTACTTTGAAAAGGTAATAGTGAGAATGCGTCCTAACTGTTACATGAACAGAGCGCATTCGCCTATCGACTGAAAAAAACTGGAATTCTCTTATCAATATTAAAGTACTTTGAAAAGGTAATATTGAGAATGCGTCCTAACTGTTACATGAACAGAGCGCATTCGCCTATCGACTGAAAAAACTGGACTTCTCTTTATCAATATTAAAGTACTTTGAAAAGGTAATATTGAGAATGCGTCCTAACTGTTATCATGAACAGAGCGCATTCGCCTATCGACTGAAAAAAAACTGGAATTCTCTTTATCATATTAAAGTACTTTGAAAAGGTAATATTGAGAATGCGTCCTAACTGTTTACATGAACAGAGCGCATTCGCCTATCGACTGAACAAAACTGGAATTATCTTTATCAATATTAAGTACTAGTTGAAAAAGGATAATATTGAGAATGCGTCCTAACTGTTTGCATGAACAGAGCGCATTCACCTATCGACTGAAAAAAACTGGAATTCTCTTTATCAATAAGTACTTTGAAAAGGTAATATTGAGAATGCGTCCTAACTGTTACATGAACAGAGGCGCATTCGCCTATCGACTGAAAAAACTGAATTCTCTTTATCATATTATAAAGTAGCTTTGTGAAAAAGGTAATATTGAGAATGCGTCCTTATACTGTTACATGAAGCAGAGCGTCATTCACCTATCGAATCTGAAAAAACTGGAATCTACTCTTTATCAATAAGTACTTTGAAAAGGTAATATTGATAATGCCGTCCTAAATGTTACATGAAACAGAGCGCATTTCGCCTATCGACGTGAAAAAAACTGGAAATTCTCTCTTATCAACTATTAAAGTACTTTGGAAAAGGTAATATTGAGAATGCGTCCTAACTGTTTACATGAACAGAGCTGCACATTCACCTATCGACTGAAAAAACTGGAATTTCTCTTTATCAATATTACCCCCAGTACTTTGAAAAAGGATAATATTGAGAATGCGTCCTAACTGTTACATGAACAGCAGCGCCATTCGCCTATCGACTGAAAAACCACTCGGAATTCTCTTTATCAATATTAAAGTACTTGAAAAGGTAATATTGAGAATGCGTCCTAAACTGTTTACTGAACAGAGCGCATTCACACTATCGACTGAAAAAACTGGAATTTCCTCTTTATCAATATTAAAGGTACTTTGAAAAGGTAATATTTGAGAATGCGTCCTAACTGTGTACATGATACAGAGCGCCATTTCACCTAATTCGACTGAAAAAACTGGAATCTCTCTTATCAATATTAAAGTACTTTGAAAAGTTAATATTGAGACATGCGTCCTAACTGTTACATGAACAGAGCGCATTCGCCTAATCGACTGAAAAAAACTAGAATTGTCCTTTATCAATAAGTAGCTATGAAAACAGGTAATATTGATGAATGCCGTCCCCCCATAACTGTTACATTGAACAGAGCGCATTCACCTATCGACTGAAAAAAACTGGAAATTTCTCTTTATCAATATTAAAATTACTTTGAAAAGGTAATATCTGAGAATGCGTCCTAACTGTTACTATGAAACAGAGCTCATTCGGCCTATCGACTGAAAAAACTGGAATTCTCTTTATCAATTAAGAGTCAACTTTGAAAAGGTAATATTGAGAATGCGTCCTATAACTGTTACATGAACAGAGGCGCATTCGCCTATCGGACTGAAAAAACTGGAATTCTATTTATCAATAAGTACTTTGAAAAGGTAATATTGAGAATGCGTCCTAACTGTTACATGAACAGAGAGCATTCGCCTATCGACTTGAAAAAACTGGAATTCTCTAATCAATTAAAGTAGTTTGAAAAGGTAATATTGAGAATGCGTCCTAACTGTTTTCTATGAACAGAGCGCATTCACCTATCGACTTGAAAATAAACTGGAATTCTCTTTTATCAATATTAAAGTACGTTTGAAAAGTGTAATATTGAGAATGCGTCCTAACTGTTACATGAACAGAGCGCATTCACCTATTCGACTGAAAAAACTGGAAATAATTCTCTTTATCAAATTAAGTACTTTTGAAAAGGTAATATTGAGAATGCGGTCCTAACTGTCTACATTATCAGAGCGCATTCACCTATCGACTGAAAAAACTGAATTTCTGCTTTCTCAATAAGTTACTAATTTGAAAAGGTAATATTGCGCAATGCGTCCTAACTGTTACATGAACAGAGCGCATTCGCCTATCGACTGAAAAAAACTGGAATTCTCTTTTATCAATATTAAAGTAGATTTGAAAAGTGTATATTGAGAATGCGTCCTGTTTCATGAACAGAGCGCATTCACCTATCGACTGAAAAAACTGGAATTTCTCTTTATCAATAAGTACTTTGAAAAGGTAATAAATATGAGAATGCGTCTCTAAATGGTTTTCGATGGAACAGAGAGCGCATTCGCCTATCGACCTTGAAGAAAAAACTGGAATTCTCTTTTATCAATATTAAAGTACTTGTGAAAGGTAATATTGAGAATTGCCGTCCCTAACTGTTACATGAAACAGGAGCGCAATTCACCCTATCGACTGAAAAACTGGAATTCATCTTATCAATATTAAATACTTTGGAAAGGTAATATTGAGTATATGCGTCCTAACTGTTACCATGAACAGAGTCGCATTTCACCTATCGACTGAAAAACTGGAATTTTCTTTATCAATATTAAAGTACTTTGAAAAAATGGTAATATTGGAGAATGCGTCCTAACTGTTACATGAAACAGAGGCGCATTTCGCCTATCGACTGAAAAAAATTGGAATTCCTCTTTATTCAATATTAAGTACTTTGAAAAGGTTAAATTATTGAGAATGCGTCCTAACTGTTACATGAACAGAGCGCACTTTCGCCTATCGACTGACAAATACGAACTGGAATTCCCCTCTTTTATCAATTTAAAGTACTTTTGAAAGGTAATATTGGAGAATGCGCGGGTTCCTAACTGTTTACATGAAACAGAGCGCATTCGACAGCGGAATTTTTTGACTGAAAAAACTGCGATTTCTTTCTAATCCACTAAGTTACTTGCAAAATGTAATATTGATAATGCGTTTCCTAATCTCGCGTTTCATGGAACAACTAGAGCGCCATAAGGTCATGCACGATCGACTGAAGAAAACTGCGAATTCTCTTAATCAATGAGTACTTTGGAAAGGTAATATTGAGAATGCGTCCTAACTGTTACATGGAAACATGAAGCGCCATTCGCCTATCGACACTGAAAAAACTGGAATTCTCTTTTAACAATAGAGTGTTTCTGTCGAGGAAGAACTATCGGCTGATAGTTGCCCGCGGAAATTTTATGTTCTAAAAAACAAATATTAGCCCGAGAACGAAGTTCGAGGGCTTATATGCTAGTTTTTTAGAACATAAAATTTCCAAGGGCAACTATCAGACCGATAGTTCCGAGACAAAAAACACTCTATTGTCGTTATTGTTCACCACTAAATTTTCCGCGCGGCGGCCTAAAAACTGAAAACGACATGAATTTATTTATTTCGATTTCTAACACACTGCGACACTTGGAGCTTAAAAAATAGTTTTGCATCTCAACTGTTGTCTCGTAAATACTTACAAAACTTTAGGTTAAACTTCGGATTACTTTTTCAAAAGTTATAAATCGACTGAGTGATTTTTCAGTTCCATTTAAATGAAGCATGATTTGTATGAAAACGGCGGCAAAACCTGGCGCGGGCCGCCAAGTTGATAAGAAAGCAGGACAAAGTTTTCTTCGGATTATTTCTTCGCTCAATCTGCTCTTCTAAAGTGGCATATATTCTGGAAAATTGTGCAAATGATTTAGCTCAAAATGGGAAGATCGGAAATAATTGTGGAGCTGAACATTATATTCATTTTACAAGTCGAACGGACAACTGAACGGAGTCGAAGGTTTCACTTGTTTACGGCGGGCAAACGCTTGACGAACTGCCGTATTTAAGCTTCGTAACTGATATTTATGTGCTGATTCAAGCTGGAATTGACAAGCCTCTTGGAAATACAAGGTAACAATACTGAATAGGCTAAGCTTAAACTTGTGGTGTAAACAGGCTGTCATTTTTTGGACGAATTTGTGTCGGTTTACCGATCTTTCCGTAAATTGTTTAGTGCTCTTTCATTCGCATTTGTTGTACATTTACAGGAATTTGCCATTAAATATTTCGTTCCAAACTTCGTGTATGCCCATATGTTATGAAAGAATTGATAGAGAGTAAATTCTCGCTAGTTTTTAATTTATTCTTTCAACTGTTTAGCTCAAAACTGCACAAAACGGGTGTTTTTCGCTCGGGCGGGCACTATCGATCCGGGGTTTTTTGCCCGACGGGCACTATTACCTGACAGTGTCTCTCCGCGGATGAACACTATCACGTCACGTGTTCGATTTAAGCCAATCAGAATCAAAGAAAATTTAGTGGTGAACTATAAT
>MU827037.1:0-17098 GCA_029204205.1 Desmophyllum pertusum | reverse complement strand
TCCCAGAATTTCCTTCTTCCTTCCTGCCTATGTGGAGACGTCTGTTCGTCGGCTATCCCGCGTAGCTGACTGTGTCGGGGCCGGACTGATAAACGCGAGCCGCTCCAGAAAAAAACGCCGTCCTAGCCCCACTACGTCAACCATCATCTACATTAGCGAAAATTGAACAATTATTGAGTATTCAGAGGAGCAAGACATTTTCAGGATTCGAATCAAATTAAACTCAATAAAATATTTATTTATACCATAAAGGTTTCTAATCCGCTATTCTTAACTGAATAGGACCGGACCGAACGGGAAAAAATCAGTTTGGTCCCGTCTCGGTCATGACGCATGCAGGTCTGTTTTCGAGCCAAGCATTGTCCTCCGGTCCACTCACCATTCACTCAGCTCTAAGTGCATAGCAAGGCTTTTACAGCCCACCATGCTTAATAAATCAGGTAGAACTGATATTCTTCTAAATAATTACTGAAGTTCATTCGCCTCGAAAAATATCATCTTCTTTTAATGCGGACTGATGAAGCAGCATCGCGATATCCGCAGTGTATGAAGCTTTGGTTGTCAGACAAAACTATTTCATTACTGATTTTGAGATACGTCTGCGGTTACTAAGGTAAAAACACCGTCAGTTTTCAGGAAAAATGGTAATAACAAATTGTACCGAAGATGAAAAAGC
Organism: Desmophyllum pertusum; assembly: GCA_029204205.1. Taxonomy (NCBI): domain Eukaryota; kingdom Metazoa; phylum Cnidaria; class Anthozoa; order Scleractinia; family Caryophylliidae; genus Desmophyllum; species Desmophyllum pertusum. Next base: position 16,422 of record MU827037.1, on the reverse strand, counting down.
AGACAAGACGGCATGATCAACTGCTATGTTCGGCAGCTTTTACTGAGGCAATAGACTCTCAAACTGACAGGTCTTGCTGTATTAAACATTTTCCAGTCCAATTACTTACAATTACTGCGGGAATATTCTGATCCTAGCTACTCTTCACAAGGAGACTTCTCTTCATCCGCCTTCCAAACTCTTGCTTCGCAGCCTAGCAGCAAAGCACCACGATTCTCTGCTGTGCGTCTTATTTCTAGAGACATCTTATTGTTACGTTTGGATGTCGACGGTAAACGAGCGTTGGAATATTTGTCGCTACACATTAGTCGCATGTTTCAATAGCAGGCTATATTTTGAGTGGAGTGTCCTTGTTGACACTGACTGCAATAAGCGTGGACAGACTTCTCGCCCTGTCATTGGGGCTGAGGTACGTGATCGTGAATTACCATTTGCGCGATTTCATGAGCACACTATTGCTTCAACCTTCTATTTTTGGAACTACACTATAAAACTTGTGGTATGAGCTATATAGTTATATCGTTTTCTCTAGTAAACCTCAATCTTCTGTTACACAAAGATTTTCCTCACTCTCCGTCAACATCAAACTCAAGTGCAAGACCAGGTTCACCAAGAACAGTCGAGTCCCAAACATGGTCCACTGAACATAGCATGGCGATACAGAAAAGGCAGTGTCAAGTGCACTGTGGTTACAGTTGACATTAGTGGCTTGCTATCTACCAGATGGCATAGTAGCAGCTTTGTCAACTCAAAGAGAAGAATCTTCATCATTTATTGGATCGAGCCAGGCAAGTGACGCTGACTTTAGTTTATTTGAACTCATACACTAAACCCGATTCTTTACTGCTGGAAGATCAAAGAAGTGAGACAAGCAGTGTGAAGGACACAATCAGGGACAGCTTTCTCTGTTACCTCGAGTTAGTTCGAATGCCGGGGAGCTTCCAATATAAATAAAAGTAACAGAGGTTAGCTGTAGAAAATTTTGAAGGGAACCTTAAAAGGTAACGAAATCTTGTCTTGTGGGCGCGCGCTTGAAATTTATTTTTACGTACTTAATAGTTACCACTTCTGCAAACAATATTAAACTGATGATTTTTTTACTGGTTTAATACTTATAAAGGTATTTGGGTGTGCTCTAAACAGTGCTGATTATTTTAGACTTTAAATACTCTAGGCGGAATTTAAAACCCTAAAAGGCCGAAAATGATCACTCCCGTCACTTTTATGAGGTCTCCACATCACCCCACTTCCGTCGAGCGCCAGCTTATTACGGACCTTCAGATTGGGGTACGAGTACGAGAACGAGTTTTACGAAGTACGACTTTCTTCTTTCAAAACAATATTGTTCTCAGAGCCCTCGCTTTTCCCTGCTGACCATAGTTAATATGAGGGAAATGGTTATTGAAGCCGAGCAAAACTTCAAAGGAGCCAAACAAAAGGACGGCCAAGATTTATGTTGAGAAGGTCACACGACCCGGCACAATCTTTTGTTTAGCGCTCATACACTTATGCATGAGTTACGTAATCGAAACGTTTCTATTGAGTTAGTTCGCTTGAACACACGTAAACACCTATTGTATTTTGTCAGGTTTGTGCAGGGTCAAGCCAAAAAAAAGCGAAAACAAAAACATAAGATAACAAAGACTTTTGTCGGGCTTCATAACCATTCCCTCTAAAACTATGCTGTGAACTGACCAGTAGAAGCTGCTAGCGTTCTGGCCGAAGATATGGCGTGACACATGATGATCTTGCAGGATGCGCAATAGGTTTTAAAAAGTAGTACTCGTACTCGTTCTAGTACTCGTACCCTAATCTGAAGCAGTCCGTATTACTGACTCGACAACCTATTGCTATAGCATAACCCATCGTATTTCCATGACTTTCTGAAACGACACAGTAAACAATATCAACATTACTCAGTTTCCCAGAGGCCACGATCCTTTTGTCAAGCACCAAGCAATCTGAGACCATCTGGCCGGAACCATTTCGTTGAACATGCCGACCCAGAGTACTCGCTTCTATATTCGCAGCACAATCAGATTTGTCAGATTTGACGGAAGTACGAGATTCGCGGATATCCGGTGTTGGAACCGGCCATTTCTCTGGGGCTGATCAAAAGGATCGTGGCCTCTGCGGGACGAGAATGCAATATCAAGAACATGAGGTTCAAAATCGCAATACGACAATAGCATAGCCATCTCTCAAATTCAGCTGAAAATTAATAATGCAAGCGCGACAGAGGCCCCGACAGTAGTAGAGGAACCTTGTGAAAGCCCAGTGCCTGACTTTGGCACTCTGGAGAGTCCTGAGTGGAGAAGAGCTTGCAACAATACAAGAGGAGTGAGAAAAATAAAATTCCAACGTCTAGGTCATACGCGTTGCCTTTTCAAAGTTCAGATATATGACATGTATTTGAAATTATTGTTTTGGCAAAGTCAGTTAATTGAGTAACCCCCACCCTGACAGGACCGTGATGTACGTCATTAGCATGTGTTAGCACACATCACTGACCCGCTCGCTGACCGGAAAAGAAAACTAGTAGTCTTAAACATAGAATACGAGCAGTCCTTCTTTCCAGCTTAGACCGTCGAGCCGAGAGCGATAAAAATTCAGCGCTGATCCGGAAAAATGGCCGCCCGAAAAACTGGGGGCAAACAAGCTAACAGCGCGCTCTTTCCCCGCGCGCTTAGCTCGCCCCCAGTTTTTCGCGCCGGCATATTATTCCGATCGCGGAATTTTTTATCGCTCTCGCTCGACGGACTAAGCTGGGAAAAGAGGGGACTGCTCATAGTCTATATTAAACAGAAACAGACTCCCAAAAAACTAATTATTCATCCGCTGCATTTATCGAAACAGTATCGATGCCACAATGCCAGAACGACTGTTTCCACATGCACAATAGGTCAGCGAGTGGTTCCAGTTTTCTTGACCGTTCATATTCACCTCAGCGATGAGTGGCTAATAAAGTTGTTGTATTGATGTCACTCGGATGATTTAGCTTGTCAGTTTCATGTTCCGTCGGATTCACATTCCGACTCTTGTGCCCGCGGGTCTAGACCTTTTGTAATTAGGGCGTTCGGAGTATTATTGTCAGTCTAGTTTGTTCTCTTCCTGAGCATTGATGGCCAATAAACTTCCTGTTGTCTCCAAAACTCATCGTGATCTGTGCGTGCAATTGCGAACGATTTTCATAGAAATGAGAATTATTTATTCGATATCCCTTTTCAAGATAAAATTATCAACATAGAGAGCAACTATAGCACACTGTTTACGAGTTTTTAGTTTCAACTTGTTTCAGTTTAGTTTAGTTTACATGCCAATCGCGGTTCATTGAATCAAATAAATATCTGTCCACTGCGCCTGAGAGAGCGAGACAGCAAGACAAAAGGGAAACCAAATAAATTGAGGTTCATCCATAAGTACCCCCCCCCCCCCTACATACCGAGTTAACAAATCATGAGAGGGCATGTATTTATCAAAGCTAGCCGCGTGATTCGTGTCCCTGATTTCATCACGCCCCAAGCTTAAGAGTCACCAGTCCGATGCAGAGGCTGGTTTCACTTCCTGAAACAATCTCATTATATTCTCGTTACTGTTTACCGATCACATTAGCTTTATTCAGAGACAAGTTGGGACTAATCTGCTACAAAACCTTCTTATTACTTTAACCCCTTCCACATTGCTTACATATAATCTACAACTTACCTACCCGCATGATAAATACCACCATGATCAAGACGCATTTTCAAGGGAGGTAGTAACCAAGGACAAGGGCGGAAATTGCTATCTACGTTATAAGCCATAGAGATGCCTCACATAAATTGAGAGAAAAACGTTGCCACGATACTGAAGACCAGTAGGTAAATATCCACTTATCTGGAATAATCGGGTTAACTTTGTATAGTGGCGTATGAAACTAACCAAGTTCATGATGTTTCGCTCTTTTTTAACCACAAAAGGATACGGAACAGGGCATTATCATTTCCCACTACTAAATATTATAATCTACCGGCAATAATAGCTTGTGTATGGCTAAGGGTAGATGTTCCCTTCAAACAAGCGATGTTAACTAATGGCGGAACTATATATTCTGTCAGATATCGCAGGCGTCACGATGATCAACCATATATCAGAACAGTGGGGGTGCAGTGTTTCATTGAATTTCAACCAAACACGCGCGAGTGACCCGACATACAAAGGAAAACTTGAGCAAAGCACAAACAAAAATAACGGTCGTAATATAAGTCTATTCTACACCCAAACATCAAGAATGACATTGACTTCAATCATGTTTCAAAAACGTTTAGCAAGTAGAGAGCATTGGATGCAAGTGATCGCGAGGCTCAATATTTATAGCAGGCATATATGGTTATAATTCTCAAAGCTCTATCGTAGTTAAGAGCTGCATCTGTGGACGATCGTCCTTGTTTACGCTTCCAGTACGATTATACTGCGCTTTAATGTGCTTCGGGGACGCGAATTGCTTAGATACTCGTTCTCGTTGCCCTAGAGCCTGACCCGTTTCTTTTGGTCCATGTGAATCCGTTTTATCAGGGTCGGGTGGGGATTGAGCTGGTATCTAAGGGCGACTTCATGTATACACATGCACACAAGAGAGCGAGAGAGTGACACATAACAGTGAAGGTCGAGACCAAAATTAGTAGCAGTGCAACTTGAAGACAGACTTTTACAGTTACTTCTGTAGGTACCTTAAATTATGCTTTTATTATACGCATGATGGTGGAGTGGCCCTGTTTACACAGGGGATTTCAGCCGTGCTAGTTTAGTGCGGTGAATTTTTTTTTATGGCTCCGCTAAGGCTTGCAGAAGCAGCCAGGCGGGCCATTTTTCTGATTATTTTATAATAAAGTCAGCAATGACGAATCCTGTGTGCGAATTCGATAGGCTGACAATAACGAGTGGTGGTGGCATATTTCAGTAAAAACTGGAAAAGTAATAACTTTAGATGTATAGATATGATTATTCTAAGCTAGGCATCTGTGTTGTTAAAGTTTCAGTTTCGCTCCGGTAGAAATTGTTCTCTGTTGAGCCAGTATAACTGTAGCACAACATGGGTAACTTCTAACTTGCAATCAGTCGCTAGCCTTGGAAGCGGACGATCCATGCGGCATCCTTCGCGTATTTTTGACCTTCGTAAGTTGGCTATTTTTTGATCGAATCTGAAAGTCATGCCGCATGATAAAATATGACAGACATTTTTAACACGGGAAACTTGTAAAGAGCAAACACGGCCGGGGGGATGAATATTTGTGGATTTAGCCTGTCATTCGCAGCGTAATGTTGCCAGCAAAATATTTGCTCTTCATATCGTACAGATCTTTGAAGCGTCGTCAGTAGGATTTAGGCTCACTCAGACTTTTATGTCATTAGCCTGTATTATCCGGAAAGAAGCGAAACAACGAATACGGCTATTTGGAGTTTTTAAATTTAATAAGTCCTTTTCTTATTTGCTGTCTTGTGTTTAGTGGCTTTTTTTATCTCTATGCAGTAATGTCAGTGCTGGGGATCGCTATTATGCAATGATTGCCCAAGAACAGCGCCAGATCAAAGTCTTTTCTTTCCTCTACATTTAACATTTACATATGAAAACTGCATATAAATCTATCTCGGGCTCTTTAATTAGTATATCAAGGCTACTTTTTATCCTTCCCTATAAACACTTCTTACACTTGTTACGTACTATTATATAATAATAAAATACTTGTTCATGACTTGAACAACAAGAGCTAACTGATCAATTGTATTCCAGGATATATGGCAGATCAAGGCGGCACTCCCATGGTAAGTTTCTCAGCTCACCTGGATACATTTGTGATACGTAGAACATGCTAAACTGAACAGCAGAAGAGCAGAAGATAGAAGTTCTTGAAAACTTCCCTTCCCCCATTTTAATGTCACTTAGTTGCGTAGATAATAAGATCGTTAATACAATACAATACAAGTTTATTGTGTAATACACTTAGCTATGGATAAGGTGTGACATCACGGGAAAGATAAAATGACACAATTAATGGGAGTGAGGGGGTAGGGGAGTGAGTTGATGGTTCGAGGATGTACCATTACCTGTAGCAATGCAAAACATTCACCTAAGCCAGAGTATTGCACTTGTAGCTATGCGTTCTAAAGTTATCCAAAATTTTAAAAATGAATTAGATTTATATGACTAACTTAAGCGAGTAAGGAAACTGGGTAAACCGATCCAGAATCTATACTGAGGACTCAAGTATGCAAGGTGCTAGTATATACAGAGAAACGTCATCAATGAGCTGAAAAAGAAAGAAAAATAATAAAGACACAAAATATCAGCAAATAGAGTATTATTTACATGCTCACGTATTCACGACCATTCGGGTTAAAAGAGTTGATCTAGCAAATCCTCACCTATTATTTTGCTTAATTTTCAGGATGTTGATGAGGCCGAAGGGTCTGATGGGTGAGGAAAGGAGCTTTGCTTTCTGTGTGAAAATTCATTATAGACTTAAAGGGTTCTTTAAAACAATGGTCCCCTGAATTTTTATATTTTATTTTAACCGAATTTCTCTAAAACCGACCCTTTACTGGAATATCTTTTTTTTTTAACATTTGTGACAAATATAAAAATTCAAAGATTTTCATCTCGTAATTAATTTTCATGACAACCTTTTCATTATAAAGATAGCAAATTGTAATACATAGAATGCGTTTGTTTATACATGTCAGTCAAAAGTCAACTTGGCAGCGATGAGTTTGTAATACAAAAAGCAACCTAAAAGTGCCACCTCTAAACAGGGTATGATTTTGGGTTAAATGTCTTAGACTAGGTCTCAAAAATCGGAATTCTGTAATAAAAAAAGAGTAGGAAAATCAGAGAGTTGTATCTTAAGCAGGGTCAGGGTTTGAGTGGTCCGGCCGCACCTCCCTATCCGAGCGTATGTCGAGTCGCCCCCCCCCCCCCCCCCCCCCCGCCTCCCCTCGACGAGGGGTGCTTGGCGCATTTCGTGTATCAATCTAAGGTATGAGCTAAGGTACTCAGTCATAATTTTAGCAGCGTTTATAGTGCCGCCTTTAAGAGTTCATTGGAATCTTAAGACGAAATCCATTAGAAACTCGAGTAATATTTCTGGCCAGTGGACAAAACATGGCTGCCACCTCTCATGACTCAACCAATTCACTGGGAGGAAACTCAAGGCGGAAAGCAATTTAAGGATTGTGGAGTTATATTATTTGGTGAATACCGTTAAGATATGGCTCATGAATGTCTAGTTTAAGCGTGAAAGCGTATGGCGTCGTAGTACAGGATTTTTGTCCACTGGCCAGAAATATTACTCGATTTTCTAATGGATTTTGTCTTAATATCATTTGCAAGCCATATGAGCGTCGACGAAGACGACGCATCTGATTCCGAAGAACCAATGGTAAGTTTTTAGAACTCCTCTGGATTAATTTGTCACAAGTACGATATATCCATACATGGCTAATGTAATGTAGATGTGGGTTAAAAACTTCCCCACCACTAATACAATTGTCTCCAAAAGCGTGTCTCAGTAAATATTTTTAAGTCAGCAGATTTTGACCTCAAACATTATTTTCACATATCATGCAGCTCATTTTGGAGGTCTCTTCTTTAGGAAAGTCACCCTATATACCCTGTATACCCTGTACACCTGTACACCCTGTACACCCGTACACACTGTACTCCCTGTACACCCTGTACACATGTACACCCTGTACACCCTGTACACCCTGTACACCCTTGTACACCCTGTACTCCCTGTACACCCTGTACAACCCTGTACACCCTGTACACCCTGTACACCCTGTACACCCTGTACACCCTGTACACCCTGTACACACTGTACTCCCTGTACACCCTGTACACCCTGTACACCCTGTACTCCCTGTACACCCTGTTACACCCTGTACACCCTGTACACCCTGTACACCCTGTACACACTGTACTCCCTGTACACCATGTACACCCTGTACACCCTGTACTCCCTGTACACCCTGTACACCCTGTACACCCTGTACACACTGTACACACTGTACACACTGTACTCCCTGTACACCCTGTAGCACCCTGTACACCCTGTACACCCTGTACACCCTGTACAACCCTGTACACCCTGTACACCCTGTACACCCTGTACACCCTGTACACCCTGTACACACTGTACACACTGTACACATGTACACACTGTACTCCCTGTACACCCTGTACACCCTGTACACCCTGTACACCCTGTACACCCTGTACACCTGTACACCCTGTGCACCCTGTACACCCTGTACTCCCTGTATACCCTGTACACCCTGTACACCCTGTACACCCTGTACACACTGTACTCCCTGTACACCCTGTACACCCTGTACACCCTGTACTCCCTGTACACCCTGTACACCCTGTACACCTGTACACACTGTACTCCCTGTACACCCTGTACACCCTGTACACCCTGTACACCCTGTACACCCTGTACACCTGTACACCCTGTATACCCTGTACACCCTGTACACCCTGTACACCCTGTACACACTGTACACCCTGTACACACTGTACACCCTGTACACCCTGTACACACTGTACACACTGTACACACTGTACTCCTGTACACCCTGTACACCCTGTACACCCTGTACACCCTGTACACCCTGTACACCCTGTACACCATGTACACCCTGTACACCCTGTACACCCTGTACACACTGTACACACTATACACACTGTACTCCCTGTACACCCTGTACACCCTGTACACCCTGTACACCCTGTACACCCTGTAGCACCCTGTACACCTGTGCACCCTGTACACCCTGTACTCCCTGTATACCCTGTACACCCTGTACACCCTGTACACCCTGTACACACTGTACTCCCTGTACACCCTGTACACCCTGTACACCCTGTACTCCCTGTACACCCTGTACACCCTGTACACCCGTACACACTGTACTCCCTGTACACCCTGTACACCCTGTACACCCTGTACACCCTGTACACCCTGTACAACCTGTACACCTGTATACCATGTACACCCTGTACACCTGTACACCCTGTACACACTGTACACCCTGTACACCCTGTTACACACTGTACTCCCTGTACACCCTGTACACCCTGTACACCCTGTACACCCTGTACACCCTGTACACCCTGTACACCCTGTACACCCTGTACACCCTGTACTCCCTGTACACCCTGTACTCCCTGTACACCCTGTACACCCTGTACACCCTGTACACCCTGTACACCCTGTACACCCTGTACTCCTTGTACTCCCTGTACACCCTGTGCACCCTGTACACCTGTACACCCTGTACACCCTTGTACTCCCTGTACTCCCTGTACCACCCTGTTACACCCTGTACACCCTGTACACCCTGTACACCCTGTACACCCTGTACACCCTGTACACCCTTGTTCTATTTTAGTTAATGTTGTAATATTAAAAGTTGAAATATTAGGGTATATGGGGTGTACAAAGGTTTACAGGGTATACTAGGCGTTTACAGTGTGTATAAGTGTGTGCAAGGGTTTACAGGGTGTACAAGGGTTTACAGGGTGTAACTCTGACCTCTAATGGGTGGGGGCGAAATAGAGCTTTTATGGTAGTCAAGCCTTTATTCTACGTAGACGAATACCTCCCTTTGGATAGTCTAAATAAAGCTAATGCTTAAAATATTTCTGAACCCTTAACGTACCAACTACGCATATATGCGTGAGTTTGGAGTCCTATAATTCAAAGCCATTGTGACGTCATCAATGAACACGTGACGAGATTAGTTTGACACGCATCTGATGCAGAAAGGATGGATCTTTGTAACCGTGCATCAATTTTGGAAATCTAACAAATTTTTCCACAGTTATGCTGAAAAAACCTGTTCATTTTTTTTTAAAAAATCAGTGGCAAATTTGACTCTCACACCCAACATGCTTCCAGGTTCATTTTTCAGCTCCCTTAAAAGGTTGGGTCAAAACATTTCCTGCTGATAGGAAGTGTATCAAGCGCCGAAGATAGCAAGAAAGAAAGGGGGAGTAAAAGGAAAGGAAAAGAGAGAAGGAATAAATCCACTTTGCCAACGATAAAATTGAACGTTTTTGCCCTAAAACCTTTTTAAAATCTTCCCCTAGTTCCCCAAACTGCATTTTTAGCAACGGTTAGCCAAATTTCGGGTGACAGCACCAAGAAAAACGCGGTTTCGTGATCCAAAAGCGTTTTTCAGTGCGAATTTTGGTATGTTAAGGTTAATAAACTTATAATCATAGAAATGGCTGCATAGCTAAGTTGTACCAACTGAAGGGGATGATCTCTTTGTTATACTGTTAAGACCACATTTACCGTACCGAGAATCACAGTAAGTGATGTCAACGTTTCTATTCGTTATAGGTTTCAACCAGGAGCCCATGTGGTTTCAACCTCACGTCGCTATTGTGACAAGTTATTGACACATATTCCATATCACGTTCAATTCTGTAGATTCGAGTTGATTTATCCAAACAAAGTAATGTACGCCCGAGCCAAGTTACGCAGCCGCCTGGAGAACGACAGCGCGAATCGTCTAGGACGGCTAGCATTGTAACTCGGCGCTATGATTTAGAATAAAGCATCTTTGACCTAAACACAGCTTCTATATCTTACTACTTTTAAGTAGTAAAAAACTGTCAATTAATGCTTGTGTTTTACTTTCCTATGTAGGACGTGTCAGGGAAGCAAACATCATTATGCGAGGCAACGTAAGTTACATGCCCGGGGGAGGGCGGGGGGTACTCCCAAAAAATTCGGTGGTGATGTGCCGCTGGGCTATAAAACCCCTTACCCTGTACCAGACCACAAAAACGCTAATTTTGCGACCCTGTTCCAGACCCAAATGTTAAAAAGATACCGTGTTCCAGACGATTTTTAACGATTTTTTCTAACCCAAAAGGCTAAACTAGTAAGCAGCACTGAGAACTTGTAGTTTGCAAAGCTTCTTTCCTACGCGTTTCGTTTCGTCTGACTATAAACATAATCCTATTACAGAGTATCGATTAGCGATCTTTGTGCAAACTTCTGGGAAATTGATACCCTGTTCGATAGACCAAAAAAATGTTGTTTGTTATACCCTGTTCCAGACCAAAATGCTTATATTAAACCATACCCTGTCCAGCGGCACGTACCTATATAGCGTATATAAGGGAGTGCCCCCCCTCCCCGGGGGTTACATTACATTGCAGGTTATATGCATTGTGTTGTTCTATTTAGGTCTCCTGCTACGCATGAATACAACTACCGGTATAACATTAGTACTGACTCTATTCTACATCAGCATTAAAAAACGACAAAAAGAAATTCAAATGACAATAAAAACGATCTGCCGTTGTTGTTTTTTTAATCTTTCAGAGTCCACATTGAAATATTACAGGAAGGTTTCAAAAATGAGGGCCCACATTAATAAATTGAGTTGCGAGGTGAGAGCAAAGAAACAAACGTAATGTGAATGTTGGCATAAGTGACAACAAAAATAAAACATTTCAAGTAACAAGAAAAAATATGTCAATATAAATATAACTATACAAACTGCAACTCATGCATGCAGTTGTCGTACTTTTGTTCGTACTTTTGTTCGTACTTTTGTTCGTACTTTTGTTCGTACAGTTGTTGTTGTTGTTGTTGTTAACTTCACTGACCAAAGAGATGCTGTTATATACTATAGAAGGTATTCATTACAAGTCACGATGAAAAGAAGAACAAGAGCTTTAGGGCCTCCACAGACTAGAGAGATAGTTGTCGACAACTATTTAGTTGTCGATCATAAAAAGTTGTCGATAACAAAAAAGCCAGTGTGTGAAGCTAGTTATCGATTACTAAGGGCCTTAGTTAACGACAACTAGCTCCCCACACTGGCTTTTTTGTATCGACAACTTTGTATGATCGACAACTAAATAGTTATCGATAACAATTGGCCTAGTCTGTGGAGGCCCTTAGAAAATATTCCATGTAGAAACTCATCATATGTACAAACAGAAGAATAAAACGGAATTCGAATGCCACCGAAATAAAAGTTCCAGTATAAAAGGACTCGTTAGCATTGACATGTCAACCAAATATTAAAACAACCTGAGCCTTGAACTATTTATTTCCTTCAAATGGAGAATGTTTAGCATTCAGTTTAGACTAAAAAAGGTGTAGCAAAACTCCTCATTCTGAACAAAATTTAAAAGGTAGGACATTTTTGATGCGTTATTTGGATGCAGTTTGAATTTTGTTTGGAAATAGGTGTAACATGGGAGATGCGCATCCTTTTATACTGCAACCGCTAGCATGTACATGTACTGTAGATCTACTACATGGACACTGTCTATATAGATCCGTACTAATTGTGATTACTTCAGTTTTCCTTTGTTTTTAAAACACCAATATGAACTTTGCTCTTGCTTGTGACTTGTTCTTTATAAGTCAGTGGTGCAGAAAAATATCATCACCAAAAATCTCCTGCTTATTTTACGGTGGTTGAAGTTTTATGGTTTCTCCATAAATAGAACATTTATTAAGAAAGGTTAAAGTCTCTCTAAAAGCCAAGTGGCTTATCAGGTCGAGGCTTAAAGCGGTTTAGCGGTTAGGAGTATCGCTACTCCCCTAACGCAATTAGTTCATCGATCAAACAATCAATCAATCAATAACTTTATTACTGTGTCAATATCTACTAGCTGTCCACAAAGTGGACTACTAATTGGGGACACTTAGTTTACAAATATAATTACAATAAAATATCAGATACGACTAATTAAGAGTACAATATAATATGGAAGGTTATTTCCCAGCATTTTTTCAGGTTGACCTGACTATTCACTGGTACCCATTTATGTTATATTCCGGGGTAGAGTACGTGTCTGTGAGGCACTAGTGCCCGGGGAGACTCCCATATAAAAAGTGACGGTGATGCTCTTCGTCTCGTTTAGGGGTGTAAATTATGGATTTTGGTATCGCTTAGGGTTTGCAGGACGGAACACTGATATTTTTACCTATCAAGGTATCGTTTAAGGGTTGCACGCGAAGAAATAATAAAAAAAACACCGTCATACTGTGTTAGTGGCCTCATCACCGGAGATGATTGCAACTTAATTAAAGTCACTATAACTCTTGTTGTCTGTCTTTTTTAAAATGGTATCTATTAGGGGTCAAATAAAGCTTGAGCCACGACCAGATTGGTCTCCTTTAGGGGTTTAATTCAAAATTTTCGACGAACCATCCCCGTCCCTTTCATAAGGGAGTCCCCCCCCCCCCCCCCCCCCCAGGGAAATAGTGCCTTTCCCAAAACACAACACAGTGACCCCGGCCAGCGTTCGAATCCGGTCCGCTAGATCTGGAGTCCAACGTGATAACCGTCAAGCCATCCGGTGTCCCGGTGTCTCCTTAACTCTACATATACAGTTCAAGTCCTTAACTGATAAACAGGTCATTACAACCTGAAAACGTAACCACTTATAAAATGCTATTGATTTTTCCTCAGGATTACAATATAAATATACAAGCACGAAAGAATAAGCCAACGGAGGGCTAGTCGCCCTAATGGACATAGCCGTCAACGTCTTGAATTTATTTTTGAATAAAAGATCTGCTGATATTTAGATAAATGTACTGGTCAGTTGTCTATAAATAATAGTCCTGGATGGCTTAATTAAAAGCCCTGTGAATTGCACCAGCTTTCGGTCAGTGTCTTCCAAAAATTATAAAGATTACAACATACAAAACCAATGCATAACTAAAAAAGTTTATCCATGGTGATGCCCACATCCGTCATTACTCGAGACGCCAAGAGAAAAACAGTTTTATTTTAAAAGCACTATATCTAGGGGACAAAAAACATGTGCCCAATAGTAGGTAGTTACATCAAGCGACCACTTCACATGGATCCGATATCCCCCACGCGATTGGCAAATTGAGACGTCGTACAGCCCAAATATAGCCTGCGTAAGACAGTCTCGTCTCCTTTCCAGAGCGTGGGGAGGCGCGCGAGGCGCGAAAAGCACGACGTCCCCCCCGAAAAGAGCTTAACAAAAAGAGGGTTTGACCCCTCCCCACTCCCACTTTTTGTCTTACGTTCTTTTCGGACCTATCGCGCTTTCGCGCGCCTCCTACGCTCTCGGAAAGGAAACGACTGATACGCTGAGGGCTACCCAAATATGCACGATTACATTTGATTCCCATATTAGAAGCTTTTTTACTTCAGAAGCTTATATCCTAATTTTACGAGAGTCGCTGTATGGCAGTTATTGTAACTCCCTCCTGGAAGTTGCATCTGAATGCATAATTTGAAATCTCTTCAAACTAACAGATGTGTCCTTGAGATACAGACATGCTGCATATGTACGGATGCCATTTAGTGCATGGATTAAGACGCTGAAAAAATTCACTACAGGCACTATGGACTCAAAATTTAAACCCCTGTGGTTCTGAACTCTCGTAAACGACCACCTCCCATAAGCGACCCACAAAGGCTTGACATTTTTGTGTGGTCGCTTTTAAGAGAGGTTTCGACTGCATTTGCAGTCATTTTTACCTCGTGTCATTACCTCGTGTCCAACGTGATGAGTCACGTGACACGAAGGTATTATGTTGTGGATCTTCCACATTTCCACAGTAAGAATTTTTGTTAGACACAGGAATGTTTATACCCTGGGTACAGACGTTTTTTGCTCACTCGCATCGCCGTCGGGATCGGCCGGACTTGAAACCCGGAGTGTTAAAATCTAAAATGACCACCGTTAGAGTTATTCCGGTACCTTTTAGGAGTATTACAAAAAGTGTGAACCACTTTTGAATTAATTCACATTCTTTCGTGCAACGTTATAATATCCAATCAGAAGTCAAGGATTTATTTTTACACCATCCCCACCGAGCCGGAGGCCTATTCATAGTGCTTAGATTGGATAGTCTTGCAAGCACGAATTAAGTAAAAGTGCGATCACACTTGTTAAGTTGGGAAAAAATATGACAGGAACTAGTTTTGTATTAGAATTGGTACCTACTAGCGGTAAAAATCATAATTCGAGCCACGCCCACAAATAATATAATAATAATAAAAACTTGGTACGTTTTAAGGGGTCTCTTTTCAAAACTTCCGACGATCACTTTCATATGGTGAGTCCTCCCCCGCCCCACCCCCCCCCCACACCCCTCCCCCCCCCCCCCCACACCCCCCCCCCCCCCCCACCCCCCCCCCCCCCCCCCACCCCCCCCCCCCCCCCCCCCCCCTCCCCACCTAGGGAAGCTCTCCCTCGCTGTCTGGTTCGTTTGGCCGCGACTGCGTCTCGCTCCCTACGATCGTCTACCGTACCGACGCTGTAAAACATTGGCGTATTCTTCGGCGTTAGTCCCTGAGTCTCTGCCAAAAACTGCGGCGAGTTGAGCGCGTTCAAAACCAGGGAGCCGGGTGTACTGCCTCGTTGCCAGGCGTTCCCCCGCCTCCTTAGTCGTGCGCGTGTGCGCGTGGAGTTGTGGGACTGATATGCTGATGCAGGCCGAGAAGGACGTTCTCGCCTCATAACCATCAAAGCCCCGCGCTCCCTGTTTTCCCGCCCTTTACCGACTGAAAATTCAACGGCCGCCTGGGGGACGAGGCTGAGGTAGGTTACATGTGCCCGACCTCTTGCCCAAAAAAACTCGAATCCCTTTTGAAATAAAATGTTTTTGTCGCTTTCCAGAGGTGAATGCAATATAACCAACATTTACAGGAGCATAAAAGGCCGACAGCTGGCATGAATAGATTCAACAAATAAGCCAGAACTCGCGACGTCATCGATTAATAGTACAGCAGACGAGCTAAACAAAGTCTTGGCAAAGATTTGTTGTTAAATTGCAGAGATTGTACGACACTCCCAATTACCAATTATAAATAACGGTATCAATAACAAACCTGGAGGAGAACGTCGAAAAAAAAATAAAAAACTTGTCTTCGTAAAAATATACCCAGACGTTATTCATACAAGTCTCTACAGGCCTATAGATAACCTCGTTACTGGACGTGTTTTGACGGTCAAAATCCGCTAAGGGTTGACACATTATGTCGGCAATAATTTCGAGCATAATACAATATACTAATAGGTGGAGCAGTGTAGTGGAGCATCGATAGTATAATGCCGGCATAATAGTGTCATTTTTGCGACAAAACAGTTATTTCTCATTTCTTTATACTTTGATGTAGCTACTACAATCCGTTTAATCGAGTAAAAACTGTAAACACCCAAAGCTATTGCCGGTTTTTCGTTTACTATTTCAATAGACACTGTAGGCTTGTTCCCAATTATTTTTGCGTTCAACTTTATTTAGAATTTTTTTTTTTTTCACCTTTGTGTTACAACTCGTTAAGAGATTGCATTTGCCTTCGCGGAGGGTGAGCGACTGGGGGAAATTTTTTGTGGCATTCATAGTTTTGCTCTTT
>MU827036.1:0-17157 GCA_029204205.1 Desmophyllum pertusum | reverse complement strand
TCCCCACCCCACTACAGGGGTGCAGCCATTTTTTTTCTTCTCTCTTTATTTCACTTCTCACTCCACAGACTAAAGGGAAGGACGGACTAGTCCCCTCCCCACCCCACTACAGGGGTGCAGCCCATTTTTTTCTTCTCATCTTTATTTCACTTCTCACTCCACAGACTAAAGGGAAGGAGGGACCACTCATAGTCTCCTTTTGAGCTTGGCTCAGAAAGAGTTTACATTGTACTCACCCTGCAACTAATTCCATCGGGATCTGGAGTTGCAAACAGTGACAGGCGACGCCTGTATTGAGAGCACTTTCCACAGAACACTTCACCACATCTGCAAGAATAAAAAATATATAAAAAGATAAAAAGAAGTGACATATACAGTCCCACATTAGAAAAACATGCCTTTGACTGGCCTGCAAAGTATAGCTGCCTCTTGGGGGCTGGGAAAGATGAGAGGTGGCTGTATTCGCAGGCTAGCCTTTGATAAATGTGCCTACACACTCCTCCTTTCTCCCTTATATAAGATGCAATAAAAAAGGTTTTGGTCCTCTCCCCACCTCCCCAGGGTCGATGGCAGCCACTCTGACCGAAGACCCTGGGGAGAGCTTAAAAGTTACATAAAAAATATCCTTAGAAAATAAATTTAAATTAAAACGCGATACGTGAAAATGATTTTAGTTTATATTGTACTTCTGAAAGTTTTATCAAGTTTTATTAGGAGGCAAAATATACGACTTCTTGTGACAACTGAACAAGGTAGCTGATATCTACTTCGATCTCGATATTGACTGATAACGCGGTATTACATACGTGTAAAAATAAATCAAAATAAATGACTATAAAACAAAATCATCTTTACCTGCGACAGTGATGCTTTCTTTCCGTCCAACGTAAATTTCTTCGCACATCTTCCTTCAGCACAATGTGTACGTTCTAAACTGTCAACCCAGTGAGATGTTGAGACTTGTTGGGACAGTTTCCGCTTTCGGTCCCTCGTGCTCATTCAAACATAGCTTACCGAGCGACTTAGATCGTCCCACTGGGCGTTCAGAGACTTCGATCGATAGCAATTAGAATTGTGGTGAGACATGGTCTTGAAAAACGGATATAGATGGAGCAAAAGGGATCCAGGATAGAGTCTCTAGAGTGTACAGACTGATCTTCACGATTACATGACATAATTATGAGTTTGCGTTGCTTTTGGCCAGCTGTAAACTGCTTGAAGATAGCGTGACTAAACCAAGCGTGACTAATGTCAGGTGTTTGAAAGCGAAGCAATGAAGATTTTCTTGAGCATTGTCGCTTTCTTCCATTTGACAAATCTTTCCACATTCGTCGCTTCAGCTTCGTCTCAGCCTTAATATTCTGTTCGTCTTGGTCGACGACCTCGGCTGGAGCGATGTGGGTTTTCACGGTTCGAAAATAAAAACTCCAAACGTGGACAAGTTGGCGAGTGAAGGTGTTGTTTTGGATAGTTATTACGTTCAACCGATTTGTTCACCACAAGAGGAGCTTTGCTGTCTGGGAGATATCCTATACATATCGGTAAGTATGAATTGAAGTTTACTTTTGATTTTTAACTACGTAGCTTTGAAATTAAGATGCAAAGCCGATAATCAGGTGACAAACTCCTGACAACTCCTGGTCAAGTATAAAACTGTGCTTGGGGGCGGTACACGGAGGGGGGGGGGGGGGGGGGTGGGGGGGGGGGGGGGGGGGGGGGGGGGGGTTGAAGTTCCCGCTTTCCGTACCTTGTACTGCTGGTTCCCGCCCCTTTCGTTGTGGCTCTCGTCTCTCTCGGCTTTTTCTCTTGCAAATATTCCACAATGTTGTGACATTTTTAAATGTTTCTCCATAGACGTCCCACCCCCTTTACTCCTGGTTCCCCCCCCCCCTGATTCCCTCCCCCCCTGATTCCCTCCCCCCTCCCCACAATTTCGCCAGGTTTTAATTATTTTTACCGTAGAATGCTGTATTGAATTGATTACTGTCTTATCACAGATTAAATTTATTATTGTTTTGCAAAATTATAAGTACATGTGAAGATTCAGAGGTAATATCTGAAGGCCAGATTTCAACATACAAATTCTTCTTACCGGTCTCCATACATTCTTATAATTAGTTTTAAAAGAGAATTCACTTCATAATTTTCAGCAAATAAAATTATTCAATAAAATTGTTCCATTTTCTCTACGCAGGCTTGCAACATGGAATTGTTCACACCGGCTGTTCATTTGGTATGCCTCTGAATGTAACCACTCTGCCACAAAAAGCTCAAAGAAGTTGGTAAGATGGCTTTTGTCAGGAATAATAAACAAAATATCCCTGATATTGATTTCAATTAACCATAATCTACTGGTGTCCCAACCCCCCTCCCTCCTCCCTCCCTCCCCCCCCCCCCCCCCCCCCCCCAAGGAAGGAGGGGAACCTCCATATAAAAGATCATCATGCCTTTTAAGGATTAAAATTTGTGGTTTGGTACCATTTAAGACACTGTTATTGAGTTATCCTGGTACCTTTTAGGGCTTTCAGGGCTCGACTTTCAGGAAAAAACCTTGGGGCCAGCTGGCCCCTAAGTTTTCATACTTGGTCGCCAGCACAACTATTCTAGTCGCCAAAAAATTTCGGCCGGCCCTTCGGGCCGTTTCATTTTCTACAATATAGGCATTACAGCCCTTCCCTAGATCTACCACTGCTCACATATGCTTTTTGCAGTCTAAAACTACTTAATAGTGCTCTATGGAAGTAGGGAGAAAGTTAGGGGGAAATTAATGGATACAACAAACATTTGTTAATTTGCCGCGTTTCGCTAGGGGAATGGGAATACACATAAATACAATTTTTGTATCTATAAAAGAAACCTAAAGATGCAACCTTTGTTTCATTATTTTTCATTAACCAGCGTCGAAAAACATATAGTACATGACTGACTTTTTATAGATCTGACTCTTCGAAAATGTTTAAATGACGTGGCAACCGATGTTTTCCAAAACCGGTCTTTTTAATTTTCGTACATGTTGCCAAAACGTTTGATGCGAAACATGTTTCACTGGTCGCATCGAATAAATGCTACGTGCAGTACGATATGCCGTCCGATTTGTTCAATCACTGGTAACGCGCCACAAATTTGTTTTATCGACAGAGTAGTTTCTTTAAGACCCTATTTATAAATCTGCTACAGTCTAACACATTTGATAAAGTCGGGACTGGGCCGAAAAATCATAGCGTGTATTAAAATCGGCCTTCACGCTTCACTGACGCTTGACAGCCAGCGATATCTGATAAACAAACTTGCCAATTTTTAATAGCGGGCTATTTTCATTCGAAATACATTTAATGAAATTGAAAGAGAAAAGTTAATTCTATATCAATCGATCTATGTCCTATTGATATCACAGATATAAACTTACTGATAACGTAACACTGATAAGATGAATGTACAAAGATGTACTCGATCGAGTCCTAAGGCCACGGCCAGACACGGCGAAATCCGATTTGTTTTCAGGACCGGTTTAATACCGCCGGTTGTTTTCAGTATTATGAATACCGTAAGCGACAACTATTTCATTTGTTTCGCATATTCTTTGAGAACTACAGTTGCTAATGAAAAAACAAACAAAGCTGCGATTTAATATTGTCGAGAAAACCACGGCACACGCAGTCACTACATCATAATGTACCGCCTCTATTGAATCAAATTACTATATCTTGTTCATCTCATAGAAAGCTACAAATTTAAAATAATATGCGATTATTCTTGAATCCAAAAACCTATAATATACACTTTCATATAGTAAAATGTGTAGTTTTTGCAAAAATCTACTTTTAGAAACACATGTCGCTTTAGGAAAGATTGCGTGACGAGTTTCAAACAAACAATCTGACAGAAGAATACTTTCGGTCGCTTCATACTTGAAAATGAGAAAGTATATTCTTCGGTATTAAATATTCATTTAATTCATTTGAGCGCTAAGAAAGTAAAAAAAAATTCTAAATTGAAATATCTTAGGGGCCAAACTGGCGACCAAGGGTGAAAAGTTAGTCGCCAATGGATCAAATCCAGTCGCATTGGCGACCCCACAGGTCGCAACGTCGAGCCCTGGCTTTCATAAAGCCTTTTCACGAAATGTGACAGCAAATATTTAAGGTGAAAATGAATTTGAGCCACACCACAAAACATGATTTTCAGGTACCTTTTGGGGTTCCTTGCAAAATGTCTGGATGATCACCCCTGTCACTTGGGAGTGATCCCCCCTCTGGGACTCCTATTCCTTCCTTATGGGTTCCATCTCTTTGTGCTTTTGACCTAATTTGCAAAATGTTACGAAATATTGTGAAATTTGCTCCAATTGCTCCTTTTCCCACCACCTTGGGCATCCTGCTGTGCCATCTCTTTTCTCGTCTCTCCGTGGGACTTCCCACCCACTCCCGATTTCCTGTCCGCCTGTGAATTCATCCCCCTCCCCAAACCCCCCCGCCGCCCATTCCCCCCCTTGTGAAAGTATTCCCATTGATCAGTGATGGGTTCATTTTTCAGGTTACAGCACACACATGATTGGCAAGTGGCACCTGGGATTCTGATACACTGGGACAGCACTCTCTACATAATCGTGGCTTTGATACTTTTATGTATTTTACAATGGTGCCGAGGATCATTACACACATGTGGGCAAAGTCGTTTTCTTGATTTCAGAGACAACAAAAGAAATTGTCAGGGGCATGAATGGAAACTTACTACTCTGTTAATGCTTTTACAAAAGGTCAGTGAGTTTATTTTTTTGTGATTTCAAAATTAGCTGTTCAGGCCAGAAGCAAGTACCTATCTTTTTCAGTTGGTATCCCATCTCGATGCTCTAATCTTCAGTCCTTTTATTGCACATAATTTAAACAAATTTTATTTTTAATGAGCACCTGGTTGGACTGGTTAGTGTGCTGAATCATGAGTGGATTCCAGGGGGGGGGGGAGGGGTGGATTGGGTGGCTAACCACCCCCAAAATATGCCCCCCCCACCCCCCTACATTTTACATAGAACAAATGAAGCGAACTGAGGCAGCAAATATAAAAAGTGTTGCTGTTTTTAGCTAAAATAAAATAACAACAAAAATATATTGCTAACAGCCACCGCCCATTCAGAAATTCTGCATCCGTACTGAACTATACTTCTAATTTCATCAATACTCGTGGATTGGTGGAGAGGAATGATTGGATAGAAAGGAAGGGATAAAGGGGAGAAGGGAGAAATGACTGAAAATTAAGGAGGAGGGAGATAAGTAGGACGTAAAGGGAGGAGGGTGAAACGGAATGGAAATGGAAAGATGGAATATTTAAAACTGTTCTTGCCTCCTCCATGAAGTTGAACGTGTTGTATTTTCAGCGTGCAGAACAGATCGTCAAATCACATGATGCCCAGTAGTCCATTGTTCCTTTACATGGCATTTCAAAATGTCCACTCACCTGTCCAAGCTCCCAAAGCACATACAGATAAGTATGCCTTTATAAACGATACTGTGAGACGAAAGTACGCTGGAATGGTCGACATCATGGATGAGGCCTGTGGAAACATAACAGATGCATTCAAGGAAGCAGGGCGTATTTGGAACAGTCCCTACGCCTGAAATACCTTGTTCTCACTTATTTTCGCGCGAACTAATTTTCGCGTTTTTTTGCGATTGAAAAATACCGTGAAAAAATAACATGAAAAATAGGTTAGGTAACCGTGAAAATTGAAAACGTGAAATGAATACTCAGGAGTCTCTATTAGACTGATACCCTGGGTACCAGATCAGGTTTATTTCTCGCGTCGCGCAAGAAAAGCCTCTGGCACCCAGGGTTATATTAGACTGACTTCCTCCGGAAGATCCCTTTGTAGACATCGACAAAGATGTTTTGTAAAAACCTTTTTGGAACAGTTAAAGAGAATTGTTTCGGTTCGTGTGAAGTGACATTGGTAACGAAACGTACTGCCGGTCAACTGCGGTACATGTTTTATCAAGTGTTTTGTTACTTGTTTGTTCTAAGTACTCATACTTTCTCAAATGAACGCTTTTAATATTGTTGATCATGAATGACGAATTTTGAAATGGTTATTGAAATTTGGTGAATTTTCGCGCCAATTTAATACCCTTTATGAGTCCATTTTTCCGTGAAATCGCGAAAATTAATTCTCGCGAAAAACGCGCGAAAATAAGTGAGAATTATAATAGGTATTCTCTCTTTGAGAGTCTCAAGATTGGTCCCGAAAAATTCCTTACTGATGACGTAGATCTCCGTGTACACCTTGAATGTATAGTCTCTGGCATTGGTTGTTACTTTCGCGCAAAAGATTCAATACCAAGCATTTTACTGCAACGACCAATCAGAGACTTTACACATATTTCTGTAATTTTAAAGAATCTCAGACGTAAGAGAGAAGTGATTTACTCAAGCTATAATTTTTCCTTACTGAATGTCAGTTTTAATAGTCTTTTAATCGCTTCTTTTTCTTTTAAATTATGTTTGAGCAGGAGCCCATCACTAGGAGCGAGCAACTTGACTGGATTCCTGTCACAGCGTTTTTACAGACCAGGTTATTTTTAGATTCGCTTTCCAGCGAATTCGTTATTCCCGCCAGACAATCAAACGTTTTTCCTTTGTAATCATTAATTGGCGTTACCGCGTAACAAAGGCCGCAATTAAGGTCGCCATCTTTTTATTTATTTTATTTCATTTCATATTACACATGGGACCAGAAACACATTTTCCCGGGAAAAAGGAATCTAAAAATAAACCGGTCTGTAAAACGCTGTGACATAGGCGTAGTGTCGGAGTTGCTCGCTCCGGCTAATGGGCTCCTGGTTTGAGGGGGCTTATTAGAGAGATGGGGGACTGCCATTTCAATGGAAAAATCAAAACTATTGCAGACGACTGATAAAATTTATTGCTATTTTGAACGAAACATATATTTTTTTTTTGTTCTTCAAGCTTGTGGGACAACACTGTTATGGTCTTCAGTACTGATAATGGAGGGGTCCCGAAGAAATGGCGGCTATGACTACCCACTGAGGGGACGTAAGGATACTCTGTGGGAAGGAGGAATCAGGGGGGTGGGCTTTGTACATGGTAAAGTACTCTCCAGGAGTGGGGTGAATTGTACAGGCCTGATTCACGTGACTGACTGGTACCCAACATTGGTTAATCTTGCTGGTAAGTCTTGGAAGAGCAATTTTCGAATGACTTGTCGTCTTTGGGGCGTAATTAGACTAATTATTCGTTTGTTTTGGATTTGCGTTTACACGGGCTTTATAAGTCATTTAAAAATGGCTTACAAACGTATACGTAATCTAACCAATCAGAACCAAGGCGTTTTCTTTTCGGCAAATAAGGTGCTAAACCCAAACAGCTGTGACTCAGGCGACTTTTCCCGCGCCGGTTGCATGATTTCCCGCGCTAGGTTTCCCGCGCTAGGCACGGTTGCAAGTTTTCCCGCGATAGGTTTCCCGCGCTAGGCACTGGTTGCATGATTTCCCGCGATAGGTTTCCCGCGCTAGGCACTGGTTGCAAGTTTTCCCGCGCTAGGCGTGGTGACATGACACCGAGCATGTTTGTCATATCTGAGTTACGCTTACTTGACGGGTGGGCGGCTGCGTAAAAAGAAATCACTACACAGCAATTAAAAATACTGTGTTCGTAATCAGGCATGATCAATAAATATATAAAAACCGGAGTTGACGCTGATAAAACGTTTCAGTCACTTCAGTGACTTCATCAGTTAGACTGTGAATGTCTGAGATATAATTGTCTAAGATATTTTTTGCGGTGTTAATCAGGTGGCTATCTTAATCATGAAGACCTGGACTTAGACGGGCATGACGTATGGAAAGCCATTTCAAGCGGCGAAGCTTCCCCTCGTACCGAGATACTTCACAATATTGACACCAGGCCTGGCTCCGACTGGGAACTCGGTTTTGCATATCAAGGAATTGGCCTTCGTGTTGGAGACATGAAACTTCTTATGGGAGTCCCTAATATCTCTTACTTCATTCCGCCAGAAGATAAACATTCTAATCAAGTCAACGAGCTGTGTTTACAAGATCTGGAAGACGTAAGTTTTGAAGCTTTAAAAACACCAATGTACACCGTATGACACCCAGTTACCAAGATAAAGGATTCCGGGGGAGGGGGCTACTTCCCTATACAAGCTATAAAGTCTATGTTCCTCCCGGAGTTCCGGTGGAAAAATCATAATTTTTGGTCTGTAATAAGGTACACCATCATTCCATCCAGGGGGGTAGCAATACTCCTAGTCGGCTTCACCCAACAGAAACCGGGATAAACCCGGCAGTGTGGGCCAGTTTGACTAGTTTGGCCCGAGTGCGGCTTTACTTATAAAGGGTTTCAAGAAATGGGTGGCACATACCCCCCCGGAATATACCCCATGTGAAAGGATTATCTTATTATTAGACTCTTGCCTTACTTTTGGTATAAAAAAATAATAATAATTAGCGTTATTCTTTAGTAATATTTGATCTTCTTTGTAATTGTCATTTTAGCCGCCCGTTCCCGTCATCGATGTAGCCCTGTACAACATCACCGCTGACCCATATGAAAAATATGACCTCAGCAAAAGTTCCCGGATATTGTGAAGAAGCTCCAAGATCGAGTGCAGTTTTACATGAAGGGGGCAGTGCCACCTGCTAACAAACCATCAGACCCTGAGGCAAGGAAGGTAGCCAGGAAGAACGGGGCCTGGACTCCATGGATGTGAACGTGCTTTTTAACAGAGCAGAGTTCATCGAAGAAACGCGCCCGAAGAATTTATACCTCACTCTTCTTCAGAGGCTTTTTTGTATTCCTTTAATGAAGTATTGATTGCGCATTAGAATGGGGAGAGGGAGCGGAGTGACGACGCGATGACGCATCGCAAAACGCAAAAATGACTTATTCTGTTTAGTATTGAATGATATGTAGACTTTGTTCAAGGTAGTGTAAAATTCGTAGGAGGAAGAAGGTGTCATAGCTTCTTTAAGTGATAGAAGTAGATAAATTCAATATCATTCGGCGGAACAGTATATTTGCGTAAGAATTGCCGACCCGCGTGTTTTGACAGGTTGTTGCTAAGTAACGAGAATCCTAAGTAACGAGAATCGACAAGCTGACGTGACAGATAATTCTTGCGATGTACAAACAATTCCTTCTAACCAATGGAAAGACGAACTGTATGCTATTTTTTTAAATGTACAAGAGTAGACAAATGTTCAGGTAGGTTGTTTTTAGACAGTTTCAGAAATAAAACATTGTATCATATCACCTATGAATTGTCCAATAATTTCGGGTTCAAACTTGTTACACGCGTACGATAGCTCTAGGACAGTCAAGAAAAAACATAAGGTTATGTGCGCACAAAGCGGCGATTTTTTATTTCCAGTATTTCTTTTAATTACCCGACAAAATGTTACGTGACGTCATACCCGTGTTTACACATGCTGATCTAAAACGGTCGCACAAACAATCAGAGCACCCGCGTTAATTGATCACAATTTTATAAATACCAATCAGATGCCAATATAGTGATAAAATGTGACGTCACAAATTTTCAAATTATTTTTATCAAGCCACAAAACCCCATCATTAGATAAGGATTGCTGCTGTATGATCAGCCACAAAATTTCAATTTGTTAGCACGAATAGAACAGAAATTCAAAGTTTGTTCTAAACTGAAGGAACAGCCGCAAATTGCAATGGAGAGCTAATTTTTGGCAAGTGGACGTTTTGAATAGCTGATCATATTTCATAATTTCGCACATTAATTTTTGTGACGTCATAACTTTAGCTACTCTATTGTGGCAGTCGCAGACAGTCGCAACGAAATTAAACCTCGTTCCCAGGCTCTCTCTCTCCTCTTCCTCCCTTGTCGTTGAGGAGAGAGACACTGGATCCAGGTCTCTCGCTACTTTTTCCCTCAATATAAATGTTGAAGCGATGTTCAACTCAAACGATCCCATATTTCTTTGCGCACTAAGTGGGTACCCAGTTTCTTTGACATCTCTCGAGTTTGGGCCATTTATTTCGCAAAAAAAAAAACAAAACAGGAAAATGTACAAGTCCGTTATTTTCGTCTTTCTAACTTCTCCAAGGCGTCCAACAACCGTTTTTCTTTGCAACAACCAAAGCTTGTGGGTCTGGCAGCTTGTTTATAGGTGGTACAGCGGTCTTCTTGTAAAAACTGTAGTCTCTCTTGCAATCTGTCTACCACATCCGGGAGCTTTTGGCTGAGATCTGTGCGTTCTGTAGGATCAGCGGTTATGTTGTACAGAGCGACTTTGATCAATCCTCCTTCATGGAAGTTCTAAAAAGGAAATAGATATAAATTACGAACGCGCAACTTCCTTTTAATGATTAGTTCCCAGGATCTTCTAAGCCGCCAAACGGCAAGAAGACCCTGGTAATGAAATTGTAGGAAGTGAGATTGGGGTGCCTGTGCCTAAGTACGTTTGTCTCACATACATATTCTCCTCACTGGTCTCCATATATTTCTTCTTCAGGGGGTCAGGAGAATTTTACTAATAGTGTTACTGAGGTGGATGCGCTTCTGCCAGTTTGCCACAGTTCTGTCGGGGAACAAGTGCCGGTTTTGGTAAATCTTCTTTGAAGCACTCGAAGTGTTTCCGAATTTTTTTATCCAATTAAAAACTAGCGCGAGCATTCACGAGTACTCCGAAAGCAATCGCATCAGCAAATACGTCATGTTGCTTAGCAACTTCAGGGACGAACACCGCGGGCTCAGTACCGTCTCGGAGGCGGGATTTCGTCATCAACTGGTACTTGTTCTCCCGACTGAGCATGTAATGATATTTTGAGCAGAAAATTGATCTTGCTCGCTGTGGTTTGGGCTGAAAAGATGCGCTACATGGTCTGTGGCTACAGTATGGATCCGGGTTGACACAGAATTATTTCACTGACCTTATCATTGGTACTTATTCTCTCCAGTTCAGGCGGTCTGAACCATGTTGAATTAGGACAGGACACCAGTAACTTCATGTCCCCCACACGAATTGCCGCGCCTGATATGCGGGTTGAGTGAGTCCATCTCATTAAGTTCCTCCTCAGGTGCTAGGTCAATATTCAGGAGAATCTCTGTTCTTGGAGATGGTTTTTCCATTGGAAATTGTATCCCACACATCAAAACCATCCACGGGTACTGGAGGAATCATCAAGTTTTCCTCCTAGGATACAAATAGTTGAATATTTTTAGGCCCACGTGCAGAAAACCACGTCTACAGGTATAAGCTTTTTTGGCTTGTCGCGAAACACCAAAAAAAGGCAGCAAAGTTGGTTACCCTGTATCCCGCAAGCACGCCTTAAGATTACTGTAAACCTTCAAGGGACAATTTTTTGAAAAATTTGTTTTCCAAGCGAATTAAAAGGACTACTATTTTATCTTCATTTAACAAAAAGAATAATTTGAAAAACTTGAAAATGCGCGCGAGTTATCGACAAAAACGTGTTTTCAAATAAAAGTAAAAAATCCGCTTAAGTGTTATAAGGCAATTAGAATGTGTCTGTGGCGTCCAGAGCTCCCCGTGACGTTTTTCGCATCACTCCCGGCCTCGTATTTCACGTCGCTTTGATTCTTGTGTTTATACTTGTGTCTTGTAATTTATGGACACCAAAATCTACGCTTCCGTATGCCGTTTATGGAGAAAAGAGAGGAAAGGGCTTTTATCAAGGAAAAAGCCCTAGACTGCAAAACAGTCGTTATTTTTCCGCTAAAGGCGCGAAGCGCCGTAAGCGTGATCCTCGCGCGCGAAGCGCGCGCGAGCCTCACACGCCCGAAGTCTCTCCCCAGTCCCACTCTCCGTTTTCACACTCGAAGACCGCGCGCGTATGAATCGTAACGCGAAAAATACGACTGTTTTGCCAGTCTAAGGAAAGCCTTAATTGGTGGTTTGCAAGTGACGTCAGCTGGGGGTCATTAACAAAAGATTTCTAATTGGCTTCTATTGTTTGTACCCCCAACATGGCCGCCGCGTCTTTGTCATTTGAATCTCTCGGGATTGGTTGCAAACCAGCAATACCCGCGTGCATTTATAGCCGCAAACAACGCTTGCTTTGGATGAATTCCAGTTCCGTCGCCACTTTCGCCAGCCTTTTTTTCCTTTGTTCTTCCAGTGCATTCCGCTGCGGTTGTTTTCTTTCTTCCACTGATTCGGTTTCGCCGATGAATTTTGTGCTCCAGACTTCGCTTTCCCCAATATTATCCTGTCGCTAAGCATGGAAATGTCGTTCCCCGTGAATTTCAATAAACTGCCTTGTCACAAGGCTCTCTGGGGGATTCCTATGTTGTGTTCTATTGGTCGGCGGCATGACCGCATTCACACCCGCTTTGATTAAGTGTGAAAACTACGAAAATATTTTCAGCCCGAAAACTCCGGATTTGTTTTTGTGTGAGTTCACTCTCTTCAAATGAATTAACAGGGTATGTAGATTTGTTGCGATTTTATTGAAATTTGGCCAAAATGTTTGTTTGAAATTAATGAACCAAAGTGTGTGAGGCTTTCACGAAATTCGACATATTTTTTCGCGTGGCATCCCAGCGCGTGACACGCATCGAAAATATATCCATTGTCTAACTTTAAAATAGATTTTTTCGGGAACCAATGAGAGTATTGGAAATGCCTCACACACTTTGTTAGCCCATTATCTCCTGAATGATATAGTCCAGATTGTTTTTATGTCCGCTTTAACGCGAATGCTTGTAACTCAGTTAAGCAGACACTGTCAGTTTTGCGTTCGAAGGCTTGCGCGCGCCTAACAGAACAAAAACGGACAAAAATAGTGCTTTTATCGGATTCTTCATTCTATTACCTTTACAGTGATATATAGTTTTCTAGGGTTTCCTCTAAAACAACGCGCATAGGAAAGATTTCCCGGAAGGCTTCCTCGAAGGTTTACAGTAACCTTAATGTCACGCATTTCGGATAACACTAAACACATATTGTAAGAGGACTATCTGTCTTAATAACATGTATGCTTCTTCGTTTCGGGATAAAAACGACAACAAACTAACGTTTTCAATAAATGAACAAAGTGATTAGTTTCCAAAGAAACTTTTGCGCTGCGTCGGCGGACAAGTAAAACACGACGAAGGACAAACGCTCGAAACGTCAGCTTTCCAAATTCGCTACGGCGGTTAATTATTTACCTTTATTCAACTTTGAGTTGATAATCCATTGAGTGTAAAATTTTTCAAGTTCGAAGGCTTCGCTAAACTGTCTCGATCAATCTTGTTCGTTCTTGGTCTGTTTTGGTTTATTATTACTTTTTTGGTGTTTTTAATTTCTAAGTGTTATGTTTAAGTTTAATTCCTTCAATGTAATTTTGTACATAGAAAAAAAATGACTTCGTAATCACTTATATTCTGACAAAGCTCCCTGTTACGTCATCAGAGACACAGGGCGTAACGAAGTTAATCGGACAAAATCGGCAAACTTTCGGTAAACTTTCGGTAAACTTTCGTTCGCGCCCAATTTTTCCCGATTAACTTCGTCTCGCCCGACTAACTGCATATGATTATCCGTAGACTGCAAAACAGTCGCATTTTTCGCGTTACGATTTCATACGCGCGCGGTCTTCGAATGAAAGGTCTGGAGCGAGTGTGAAAACGGAGAGTAGGACTGGGGAGAGACGCTGAAAAGTTATTTTTCTCGCCTCACCCGCCCTGCGGGCGCGCGAGGCTTGCGCGCTTCGCGCGCGAGGATCACGCGTACGGCGCTTTGCGCCTTATTGAGCGGAAAAAATAACGACGTTTTGCAGTCTAGATTATCCGAGAATGATCACGTCTCTGCTTGGTACCTGCGAGTTTAACGAGTGTAGGATACCAGTCTGTGTAGTGAAGCAGTTCTCTGCTTTTGACGCCTTTTCTCTGTAACATTTTGCATGGACAAAGACACCCCTCTCACCCCTCCCTCCCAGAGAGTTTTTTTCTGACCGCGCAGTGGCCAGTTGTATCCGCCAGACCCAGTAAGACCTCCATTATCAGTGCCGTGAAGATGAATAAAGTGTCTTCCCAAAGGCTGCAAAAAATGAAGCAGATGTTACATTATTATACACTGAATGGCTGGTCAAGAGAGGAGCAGGTTTTCTTTCTCTCAAGTGTTTCTAAAATTTGGCAAAACAAAGTCAAGGGTTTTAGCCTGCCGTAGCATGCACGTCTGAGTAATTGAAACGCGAGTTGGTAAAGGGCGACGTGCGAAGAGGAAGAAAACGCGCTGCGCGAGTTTGGCGAAAGAAAACGCCCGCGTTGACTCTTCTTCTCTCGACGCGACGGCTCTAAACACTCGGCGCCCTCTGTCACTCAGGGGGCCCGCCTGCTACGACCAAGGCTAAGTCAAGGGAAACAAACAAGATCGGAGGGAAAAACAAAACTAAAGTTTGTGTTTCGAAGGACCAGCCCATAAACAGTTTTGTTTATATAGCATACAAAAAGAGATAAGATCGCAACCAAAACTGTTATTTGTATCCCACGCGAGGTTTCAACCTTAATATCGAATTATAATTACGTTCACCTTTTCTACGTTTTGCTTAATTGAATCTTGTCCTTTCTCTTGACCTCTCATTGGTTGGTTTCTCTCGGTGACGTGGTAATGCGTACGCAGTTTAAAAATGTACCCGCGGCGCGTGTATCTAAAAAGTATTGAGAGGGTAATTTAGAGGATAATAATTTCAATAAAATGAAAAATCAGACTTGCCCTGCTTTTTGTAAACTCTTCGTCACGTTACCAATAGCTTCATCTACAATGTCCAAACATGGCGGCGTATACCCTCCTTATCTTGTTGTTTATGAAGCTGTACTTGTCAATGTAACTTGTGGCGCTTGTACTGGGAAGTGAACATTTTGCAAAATGGCAGGTAGAGGAAGAGAGGGCTGGATGGGTCGTGCCTTCTCGATAACCTTCTGTGCTTGCTGTGAATTATAATAATCATGTTAATCCTGGAACTCCAACCATCGATATCGCCCGCACTCCCTAACCATTGGTTATACTAGTATTTATATATAGTCTCACGTTACATAAGTTACCCTGCAAACTTTATACTCACAAATCTAAGACGTACGTACCGTAAAATAACTTTTTATTGTGTTATTTCTATTCCAGAATCAATCAATCAATCAATTAATCAATCAGTCAGTCAGTCAATCAATCAATCATTTCCACGATAGCCAACATCAATATAAAATATCACTATTTATAATCCATCAAAATTTTTTCTCGCGCGCGATTGGTCTAAACACGTCACGTGACGCAGCCAAAAACTGGGGAATATCCGGGTGATATTCCCCAAGTGATATTCCCCAGTTTTGAAAATTTGCGTTCCACGTTCGCAGGTTCATTTTTCGTCTCAAATAAATTGCTAAATTAAATAAAACTGATTGTTTTGAAACAGACTAGAAATATTTTTGAACGCCAACAGAATTATTTTGAGAGCGGCCTTGTGAAAAAATATTTGAAGGATAATAACTACAATAGCCTCCATTTGGCTTCAAAAATATGCTCGGATATTTGTCCTTGGACATTATCTGTTCCTCGAAGCTCTCGGAACAGATAATGTCCGCGGACAAATATCCGAGCATATTTCCTCGCCAAATGGAGGCTATTGTCTATATATTCAGCAATCCTAAGATTTGCCTACAATCCTACTAAAAATATCAACCAAGAGGAGATGATCTAAGAGAAGGTCTTCCCGTGCCCCATGAAATTTATTGATAGTTTCGCGCCATGTAGACTTGCCACAAGTCGTCTTCTTTGAGAGAAAACCGGGCCGACGCGCGACAACGATAGAGGAGGAAACCAAAACCAACGAAAGGGGAAAAATAATATTGGAAAGGGCTTTTAGAAAGTCTACGCGCCATGCTGTGAAAGTTATTTTTATTTCCTTTGATCGAGGCTCCGAAATCACGTTACTCGAACTGACCAATCAGGTAGCGCTCTTAAAATAGCTCAGCTTTTGATAGAAAATTAAAAATAGATTTCAAAAGAGACCCATGTACGGGGGAATGCTTCTATTAGATCATCTCTCTTGTATTCAACTTTATGTCTTTATACCCTTCTGAATTGCCTACAATGGCAACAGCCGGAGATTTGTCTGCGTTTACAGGGTACCTTCTGAACGGCTCCAACAATATGTATTTATCTGTGTCCATTTTCTCACCCTGGTAAAAGAGGTTTCGCGGGGAGTATGTTTTCCCGTTTCATTGATCCCGTTTACTGGGGAGGTGTTATCCCGGCAGATTTTCCAGGTATTCCCGAGGCGGTCATGGGCTTGAAGTGGAAGTCGATCCACGCATCCCGTGTTAAAAAAACCCCCGTGTTAGAATGCGAGGTCGAAACCCGCGAAAAAAGGTCGGAAGTGTAGCTTCCACTCAAAGGAAAAAAAACCAAAGATGCCCATTTTACCAGGGACCATTGTGAGTGGCATATCCTGAGAAAAAAATAGAGATTATATCAAAAAGACAAACCTTAGTTTCCCTTAACCGGGCATTTCTACCTTTTCTCTCTCCGGGGAACGCAGCGACGAAAAGTACACGTAAGGGAACCTGGGGAAAACGGTGTTTTGCGTATGCCGCTCCCCTAATGGTTCATTCACGGTTACGTTATGGAAATTTTCGAGCGCCAAATCGAAGTAAGCGGGGACGGGAACGGCCTGGGGTACTAACAAAGTACAGTGGAATCCAAATTTCCTCGAAACCTACCAAGGATACAGGGGAAATGAAAAAGTGAAATTGGGGTTCAAGAAAAAACGGCGGACCCAGTTCGAAAAAATTCAGGGGGTTTTAAAAATTTTACAGTGAAATGTAAATCCAAGCTGGTGTTGGTAAAAAATGACTTTTACGGTTCGAGTTTTATCGGGGTTTTTGAGGACAATTGAGGGGCTCCAGAACATCGGATTCCCACTTCTAGAAAATAAGGAAAAAGCGTTGTCAGGTTTTATTCCACATCCCTGATACGGTGAACAGCAATCTTTTACCCCAGCCTCTTTTAACTTCTGCGCCAGGGTTGTGAAAAGTTCAGCGGCATTTCCGCCGTTGTAAACAGGCTGAACGAAAGAGGCTCAATCACCAAAGTGCTTTGTTTGGAGCCCTACGTACGTACATACAATAAAACACTCTTTAGTCGGCCGGAACAG
>MU827035.1:0-17219 GCA_029204205.1 Desmophyllum pertusum | reverse complement strand
CCCTATCGCGTCGCCTACCGGGGTGCAAGATTTCTGTTGATCGGCCAACATTCTGTCTTAGGTTGTTCTGTAAAATTTTGGTGTTGAGTCATAATATGATATACCTATGTTTTAACATAAATGTTCAAACAGAAAATCACTTCCATACACTGCAAACGAAACAACTAGAATAATGTCATATCGTATCAATGCTTTAAATCATTGTAAAAACACAATTGGACTCAAAATTATCCAATTTGTAGATGTAAATATAAACGAAATATTTCTGTCCAATTTGAGGAACCTCAATCAGTGTTTGAAAGTGTGTGACTTCATTCAACAAAGAGGAAACTAAATAAACCATGGGGGATAATACAAAATTTATGGACGAGTAGTAAGCAATATGTTTGTTAGTTACGGGGTGGTTGCGAGGGATCAGTGAGGGGGGTAGGGTAGGGGGTATATGGTTGAATTTTTATTGACAATTTCAACATCGATTCAGACGTGAATGAAAACATGGCGGACGGAGATAAAAATAACGGGGGTTCGTGAGGTGCGCATAGTGTACATTATTACATATAGCCGTGCAGATTATAAACAAAAATCAAAGCAGAGAATGCGTTTGCTGAGGACCGTAAAAACTGCATGGGGAACAACTGGGGCATCCATGAAGCAGTGGGTAGTCGCGGCGAGAAATGCACGATAATTGTGATAGCAGTAGTGCTAACATTTTCCACTACCACATGGACGTTGAAATTTGAAAAAGCGCGCAAGGTGGTTGTCTGCTCCAAACATTATTCTCGGAAAGAGGTGTATGGAATAAAAGTTAATTTTAGATTCAACCACAACAACTACTACAGTGCCTTCAAAGTATACCACAAAGGAAGATAAAAAATTATTCTATTCAGAGGGACATCCAGATCTCGAGGACTGTGAGTGTGCTTTCCCCCACCAAAACTGAACAGAGCCATTTCAGGAAAGAAAGGTTAAGGACTCAAAGAGAAAATAAAGTTGGCTCCCATGTGGGAATTGCTTTGCGCAATCAATTTTACAGTACAAAGACTAGAGTCAAAAACATGTCTGTTAACAGTGTCATGTGTAAATGGAAGATGGAGTAATGTGTAAAGAATTGAATTAATTAACCTACGGTACACCTCACAGTACACCATTCTCTGATTGCCCCTTTAAATGCGTTCTTTTGCAGTGCTTTTCGAATAACATTTTTACTATTTTCGTAGTAATGTATCTCAGTCTTATGATGCAATGTATTTTTCAGGCGTTACTGTTTCACACCAAAAGGAAATAAACACAGTACACCACAAATGCCCCCAATATAAATTAAAGATTAGTTTAGTATATAAGTTTAAAAATAACAGTTTTATATGGTGTACTGTGCTAATTTTCAAGGCATTTTATTTTGACAAAAACACAGAAATGGAGCAAAATCCTCACTTATAACATAATACACGGATTTATATGTTAATTGGAATGAAAAAGTCTTGAAAATAGCTATCTTAGAGCCAATTATGTGGCTGTACTGTTGGGTGTATTGTAGGGACAATGGATAGTTAAGTTTTAACTATTTGCAAACCTGAACGAGGTGAGTTGGTCACGCGAATAGCAGAGAACGATTAATTTGGATTACCAAGTCATTAATGCACAGTTAAAGAATCACTTTCTTTATTATCTTAGTAGCTATACAACAGTTATCAAGTTATAAAAATTTTTTACATTAAAGTATGTTCATGAGAGAGTTTCAAAATATTTTAATATTTTGTTCTATAACCCCTACCTTAAATTACGGCTTTAATTCGCCTCGGCATACTTTCTATAGCACGATCAAAAAGAGGCCCGCGAGGCCATCTCAACTCGTGCTCATGGCTACTGCATTTTTACTCATATGAATGCGCACACATGTAGCCCATGCGCCGATTTAAACGAAATGGGTTTTAGGGACTCTCACGATTTCCAATCAGTAAGTTATATTTTTCTCTACCAAGCAGTCAATGAATACACATCATCCCTTGATAACATGTATACCTAGGACATACTAGATATAAACATTTCCACGCCAATGGCTTTCGTAAAACTCTCACCAGAACCTCTCATATGATAAATTAGGTCAAGACTTCGTTCTCCGAGTTGTCGCCGTGTAGAGGTATAGTGCTAGCCAACTTGTTGGTTTTGGTATTTTTTTCTTCGGTGTATTGCATTTGATAACCCTATAGCCCTAAGGAAAACCATCTCCTTGCTTTGGCTCAACCCACACACTAAAATAATATATGGCCCGTTTTAGGGAGAGCGGATGGGACAGGTGCGTCCATGGACGTATGGCTGAAAAATAAAGTTAATGAAAAGCTCTAATTCGCTAAACTGTGTTGTAAGTCTGGAAATGAAGCCTGAATCAACGTAAGATATACATCGAAGGTTCCGCCGATTTGTAGATTTGCCGGAGGGGACATATTACAACTTGGACCAGATCTTGAGATTCCTATTTACCAGTTTTCTGACATTAACGTTAACGCATAAATTCGACCTAACAACCCCTCATACGGAAATTTTATAATCCCCCAGGCTCTATCAAAATGACGAGAAGACTGGGTTGTACCCCAATAATAGAACTGCAAAATGGACTTCAGCACTGTGTGATCAATATTTGGATACACAATGGACCCCCCGAACAGAGCCAGAGGTCACAGAAGAGCGGAATAGAAAAAAAGGGGGGGGGGGCCGGTGGGCGCCCCCCTCGCAGCCTCCTGTCAATCGGATAGATAGAACATTTGCTCCGTAAATTGTAACATTCACATGTCACATAAAGTTTCTTGCAATTGTTTCGTTATTAATCCATTTTTGAATTTAAAAAGTGCAAGAAATTTTTATGTTTCATACGTTTGCTTTTTGCTGCCTGGTTTCATATCAAAAAAGCACGAAATGCGAAATACAGTCGAACCCCCATCCACAAACTGCCACCTTGGGGGACAGAGGTAAGTGCGGCCGTTGTAGAGAGGTGGTCGTTATGGGGAGGTATGTGTGCTAATATGACCACCATTTGTTTTTTCGGGGGGGCACAACATTTTATTTAAAAATGCTTATTATAGCATATGAATACGTAACACAAATCAAAATGTATCAATAAAAACAGAAACCAAAATGATGTTCAGAACAGGAATGTTAACAAAACAAAGCTTTAGTAAAGTACAGATGAGTACATCAGTTTGTACATCGTTACTTTCTCTTGCGTGAAATTAAGTTGTCAAGGGTTGTTTAGTTGAGTGATTTGCTGCCCGAGGTTCTATTTTTAATGTGACGTACCTGTGTCACAACCAGGCATTTTTTTTTCAATTTTGCAATGCAATTTAAACAACAGAGCCTTATCAGCTGGTTACTCGATTTACGGACTGAAAATAAAAATACAGTACTGTAAAAGCGTAAAAAAAATGGAAAATAGAAAAAAATGGGTGCCTCTTACTTTCTAGTATTGTGTACCTTGATTCTTATCCATCAGTGGCTCAAACACGTGCCGCAATATAAGATATGTATTGCCCGACGATGCGTGGTAACAGCATGAAGTTGAGTGACCTTTATTACTTTTGTACGCCAAAAAAGATTTTAGGGTTTTAATGTGCCGTTGCCGTTGATGGAGAGGTGAAGAGAGGTGGGCCGTTGTAGCAGAGCGTTAAAAACAAAGAGTGAATGTATGGGAACTGTCCGCCGGACAAAAGAAAGTTCGGCCGTTGTGGAGATGTGGCCGTTGTAGGAGAGGTGGCCGTTAGTAGAGCGTTTCGACTGTATCAAAAATTTTCCCGCGCGGTATCCCCCCTACACAACTCGGAGGGGCACTCGAAAGTTTAGTTACGGCGCAAGGAAAAAAGGGGACATCTGCACGCAAGGATCATCCCTCCCCTTTCGCCACTTATTTACGGACATGTTTTGTTTGGTCCCGACGCAAAAGCTCATATCATTTTATCTTTACATTAC
This sequence comes from Desmophyllum pertusum, assembly GCA_029204205.1. NCBI lineage: Eukaryota > Metazoa > Cnidaria > Anthozoa > Scleractinia > Caryophylliidae > Desmophyllum > Desmophyllum pertusum. Next base: position 13,262 of record MU827035.1, on the reverse strand, counting down.
ACCGGTCACTTTTCCGCTCTCATACTAAAGTTAAACTCGCTTAATCTGTGACATCTGTAGATTGGTCATGACATGTTTGACAAACTGTCTTAGCTCACTGTGCTGCGTGGCAGGCGTAACACAAAAGTTTCACTTCCTTGGTCTTTTACTCGCAGGTCATTTAGACGTTGCTTAATACGGGACAATTGTTCGTGGTCCGTTATTATCCGGGTTCCACTGTACATACGAGGCGTTTCAATCACAGTCAAAACAAAGGGATTTGACTTCACGAACAACTGAAAAAAAAAAACCTGCAAAAAAAAAAACCCCTGCAAAAACTGTCAAAGCTATTTGCCTCTATCTCTGTAATTGTGTAATAAAACCCGACCAATTACACGCCGCGAAATTATTGACATATTATAAATAGAACGACGAATTATATACACAAGAACTCCATCAAAGAAACAGTCTTCCATCTTGACTCTGCTCATATCCTAGCTAAACTGAACTGGGTAATTACAGTACCACTGCACGATTCACGTTTAACGTAACAAATTTATTAGGTCACTTTTAGCAACACTCTGCTCTCGTAAACTAGCTCGCCCGACTTGTCAGTTGCGGACAACAAAACTCTGGTTCAGTTTATTTACCTTTCATGTCATTTTGATCAGTACATCTAAAACAAGACTTTAAAACCCAAGCTAATTTGAATACAATCACCACTGTTTTCTTAAACAACGGAAACTGTGCTCAAATGAGATGATCTTATCTTTCGTCTACAAACCAAGCAGATATAAAGTTCGTCTTTAATTTTAGAAGATATTTTCATATTAAAATTATTCCTCGTTTCGAAAAAAATTTAACACACTTAACAATAGTAGATCTAAAATCCATTTTCTAATATCATTTTGTCACGATGTCCAACGTCAGGACTCCCGAAAGCGCGGTGAATTAATTTTCTGCAATCCAGCACGCGGCTTTGATCTTTGTCACAACAGCATTCGCAGCATTCATGCTGACATAACAAAATTCTCAATCACTCATCACTCATACTCTTCTGATTGTCGTCATACTGTAATATCTTTGTTTACACAGCAGCATTCGCGCTGACATAACAGAATCTAAAAATAAATTATATAATTCACTGTGTAAAAACTCGCGCCGTGATTGGTTTAGAACTGTTATCTATTAGAGTACAGACGCACGAATGACGTCACGAAGCGGGAAAACGCGCGGGCGCCCTGCCTGCTCCAACAAATCCTTCGCTCAAAACAGAGAAATATTTTCGTCAAACTGGAAATATTCCGTAGGAAATTCAATGTTGTTCAATTGATACGAATTTTAAATCGGCTGTTCAAGCTTGGCTAGAACTTGGAGGAAAATATGATGGTCCTTTAGCTCATAATTTGTGAACAGAATCCGATAAATTTAGCGGGATTAAGCTTATACGTTCGCCGTTTATAAGCGACTTGCAACGGGATTTGGACTGGAATAATTCAGATTGTTTTTCCTCATATCAGGACGGAATAGAGGTTAGTCTCTAAATATTTGCTTTTCGAAACATTTGCTGAGTTGAGCTGTAGTTTATTTAGCCGTTTAGTTTTCACAAAGTTTTATTTGAGTGCATGAAAACACTGTGGCCTAAACTCGATGTTGTTGACATAATTTTTATCGGCTTATTTAGCGTACATTCAAGTGAAAATCCGAAGCGAATATCTCCAAAATTATATAAAACAAATAGATTCCATGTTGCCGTGGGTCTGTTCAGTAATAGATCACAGAAGACGTCAAAATGTGGTAAGAACATCAGTGACCAACGAGCCGCTGCGGCGAACCACAACATATCAATCACGTAGAAACCGAAAACCTCTGTTGTTGCTGTGAACATTTTGCATTCAACTCCTCGACAATCTTTTAAAACCAGTACTTTCTAAAGTTTTTACTCTCCTGCCTTCGTGGTATGATACACAAACTGATTAACTAGATATTTCTTCTTCTCGGACTGAAATTTTAAACGACTTGCATGTTTCTTGCCGCTTTTCCCGACTGTCACTGTCACTTTTTAGCGCAAACTTGTACCCGATCGGACGTGCACTGTTTCACTGCTTGTAAAGCAATTGTGGCTACTCAAACATCAGTATAGGTGCTGCTAGCAGGTAAAATTTTGGACCGGTACAAGTTGTACGGACCGAGGCAAGCGAATAATCATCGCTGTAACCTTGAGATTAATGTGTGTGAATTGACGAATCTGTCAGTTTTGACGCTTGACAAAATTTTGTCCTGGCTCTGGGGCAGGATGACGGCGCCTTTGAAGTTTGGTAAGGCTTGACAAAATTTTGGTAGGAAAAAAATCGCCGTTCGCACTTGTGAAACGGAAACTGATGACAGATATTTTTGCAAAACAAACAAAAATTCGCCTAGTCGCGGCCGGGCCCTAATCAAACAAATGAATTGTACGAAAGACTCTAAAAGACCGGCGGTTACTCAACAAAAGCTTCAACAATGTGACTCAATCAACGCGACCCTGTTCGTGCAGGTTGTCAAAGAAATACACCTACGTAAATAAAAACATTTAAAAACAAACGTGTCTTTCATATTTATTTTGCAACGCAATTTCTCTCCATATAGCTCACTAAAGATGCCAATCTTCTTTTTAAGCATTGCACTTGACACCACTGTCAATGAAGCGAAACAATCGAACAATGCCATATCATGTTCAGTTATTCAAAGAATTGTTACAAAAAAGTCTTACGAAGGAATGTTAAGAATGCTTCGACGACGACAATAATGGGCACTTGCGCAAGCGCAGTACCCATAATAATTTCAGGATCAAGATTATCTAGTGTTCGTAAAACTCTTTCTTGGAATTTGTCAAACGACTCTGAAGTAATATTCTGTTCAATCGCTTCGCTTTCTAAAATATCTTTGACAACAACTTCCGTCACAACTCGTTTTTGTCACAAAAAAGATCAACTCGGTCTTCAAGTTAACTGTACCATTAGAACGTAGACACTTTGAAATTAATCCCTTTACTGTAAAAATAAACACAACATCAACTGACAAATACAAAAAAATATATATAATCAAGAAAATAGATTCTGTTTTAAAAGTCTACTGCAAATGCAAAAGAAACATGTTCTATTGCGGTGCCTACAGTGTCACGCAATGTTTGTTGTAAAATTGTTGTCAATCATAGATTGGTAATTTAGACACTCATGGGTCATGTCATGTACACCGAAAAGAGTAAAATATACACATGTATTTGTGAACATATCGAGATTATATTGTTATTAGAATTTGTGTTATGACCAATTTAATACATTTGTCAGTTTTCATACAACCGAAGACAAAAGTAGTTGGAACGCTCACTGTTGCAAATAGAAATTTCTCTCCTATTGACGCTAAAACTTTGTTATTATAAAGTTAGTGTCTGACTATGACTAAAGATGCCCCCCCCCCCCCCCCCGTAACAAGGTTGCACCTCGTTGGGGCGGTAATGTGGTTGCAACCCAACATTGAGACGGGGAGGGGGGGTGGGAAGTTAATTCTGTTGATCGTGCCAACACTTCTGTCTTAGGTTGTAGCTAGGAGTAATTATTTCATGTTACTACTGGAACTCTGCATCGAGGCAAATGGCACATGTCACTTCCTGTGAAACAGTAAGTTTCATTTTTTACCGATTTTTAGTGTACTTTTACAGTTTTCTTACAGTTTTTTTACATGTATGGCTAAGGGTAATCATTCAGATTTTCTTTATAGCTTGACTGTTCGTTTTTATGGCGTTCTTCACAAGAGTCATCAATTTCTCCACTCAAACACTGTATTTATGTAAATGAGATGACATCAAATGGTAGTGAACCGGAAGTCGCGTTTTTTAATAGGTTTTTTCAATGTGTTTTCATCGTTCTTTCTGTTTTGGGTCTATCTAGTTGCGACGGACCTGTATGCGGACCTGTATCCACCCTATTGTAATAGTTTTTGTTGCATTTCTTGCTGAATTTCGTGTTGCCGTCATATTACAGTATTGAGCTGTGTTTCAAGTTAAGATTTCCAGCTGTTCTACAGTGAGTGATTTTTAGTCGGTTCATTGTGACACTGTAACGTTTACCGATATATGTTTTTTAGTTCGTTTATTGATTTTTATACATTTCTGGGACTAATTCTTCGATGTTGCCAGTCAAACTCTTTCACACAAATGAGATGTCATTTCCTGTGAAACAGGAAGTTTCATTTTTCACAAGATTTTAGCGTAGTTTTCTAGTTGTTTTTTTCAGCTTTGCAAATATTTTGGCTAAGGATAATGAGTAAGGACGTCCTTTATAGCTCGAGTATTCCTTTTTATACCAATCTTCACACCAGTAATGAATTTCTCAAGTCAAAGTCTGTATCTAAATGACATCACGTGATATGGTGCTGTACCGGAAGTCTTCATTTTTAAGAGTTTTTTGATCGTCGTTTCTCTTTTGCATCTCTCTACCTATGGGGAAGGTGTATATGTTGCATTCTCTCCTATTTTAAGCCTTTTTGTTGAATTTGTGGCTGATTTTACCTTCGTGTTTATATTGCAGTGTTGACCTCTGTTTTAAATCACAGAGTTCGAGTTGTTCCACGGTGAGTGATTTCTATTATTTTAATTGTATTGTCGTACTATCTAACGTTTATGTGCATTTGTTTTTCCGTTTTTGTATTGATTTCTATCGATTGCTGGGAGTGATTCTTTTATCTTAGCAGTCAAACTGTGTGTTGATATGAATAACATGATGTTATTTCCTGTGAAACAAGAAGTTTCAATTTTTATTACACGTTTTCAGCATACTTTTTTTTTCTCTTTTGGGTCCTCTACCTATGGCGGAGCTGTACGGATTATGTTGTAGACTATCTTAAGCATTTTTGTCACGTTTGTGGCTCATTTTAGGTTCGTCTTTACATTGTAGTGTTGAGCTGTCTTTTAACTAACAGAGTTGGACTTGTGCTACGGTAAATGATTGTTCTGCTTTCATTGTTGTACTGTTACATCACAAAGTCACACCTCAGAACAGTACATTTCCCTAAACGAATAAAAATATATCTCAAAATACGATACTAGAAAAGTACTATATTTTCTTATCATGTCAGGTTTTTTGGTAACATTGAAACCCTGCTGGTAAATTTCAGAAAAAGGGGTTGGTCATATTACTTTCACTATGACACTTTTATAAAATAATCTATCTTTCTATTGCTGAAATCAACCTGAACAATCATGTAGCACATTTCCTTATTTACACAATCTTAATTACTGTTACTGTGAACCAAACTACTTACGACACGTCCAACAGCTTGTTTTCAATATGGCGATAACAGTGCAGAAAGAAAAAAACATTCATTTCTCGATCACACACGTTAATTCTATAGATGGCTTCAAGCTGTTGGACAGTACAAAAATCTGAACAATTTTGGTCTCAACGACAACTACAAGTCGTACTGTGCGATCCTAGTCTAAGGGAAAGAAATCGTCTACGACTTCAAAATTGTCGCGACAGACAAGAAAGACTGTCTTTCCAAGAAGAACAGTTTAAAAGATAAAACGGATTAGAAGAAAATGAAGCAGCACCTTGTGTACTATTCCAAAAGGCCAGCAAAGATTTGTCTTTCTGGATGAAGCATGGTTCTTGGAATTTTTGTAACAAGTGTTCCGGTCTGCTGAACCAAAAACTCCTTCCAAACTATTGCTCAAGAAAGCCTCTGGTAGCTGCCAAAAAGTGTTCATGTGCAGATGGCAGATACCATGTCATAGAAACATCATCTATTCCTGCCGCTCTAAAGGGATTAACAGAAGCTGACATCGTGACATTACGTCCGCTCGACGTACACTGTGGGAATACACGAGAATGAAGAACGGGTACAGACAACGAACTGGAACTTTCCATGTCTCCTGGTCGAAAAACAAAGTAGAAGACAAAATACAGCAATTGCAGAGTACCACTGCACGACACTGTTGCGAAAAAGCATTCACTTTCCTGATGGAAGAAACTCGATCGTCATACAAGAACTTTGTGGAGATGAGAGGAAAGAACAAAGGAAACCCGTCACCCGTTGCCCTGTTTACAGGAAAAGAATTCAGCTCTGTGGAATGTGCCCTTTGGCCACATCTGTACTACTCGCGCGAAATGTGTGAAACGGTACTCACTGGTGAAACTTCTCGACAAAGCCGAAATGTATCCTACATGAGGAAAGTATTGTCGACAGTCCCAAAGTACGCAACATCCTTTGACCTACTGCAATTTCATTGCGACCGATGGTTATTTAAGACGGTCAGTGCAGCATCAATTCAGCACGAATTGCAGGATGTTCACCATCCAGAGGACTAGACGACAAAACTTTTCACGACCAGTTACTGGCAGGCCCAACATCGCCTTTTAATTGACGCAGTTCGTCAGTTTGGCTTGCCGACAGTCTTCGTAACAATATCGCCGTACGAGTGGACTTTCCCATCGCCACCCTGGCTAGAAACACTTCGTAACATAACAGCTCGTGGACCGACAGAATTGGCAACCTATGAAACGCTCCATATCGCCCATGTTTTGGAACAAGTGGTAAGAGGTTACCTGTGTGGGACAAACACCAACAGATGGAGAAATCACCTTTTCCACAATTGCGACAACCCTGTAACATCCAATATGAACACCTTCTTCTACAGGATGGAATTTCAGGAGCGAGGAACGGTACATCTCCATCTGTTAGTGTGGATCAAAGATCTCACCAAAATACAGCACAAGTACCTGTCTGCCTCAATACCCTGGCAAAACCCTAAAGAAGCCTTTCTAGTCGCGAACACCCAACAGTCAGACAAAACAGTACTACCTGTTCACGTTGGTCCAACACAATTTACACAAACTGAGAACGGAACAACACTGAAGCTGCACTACACTCCTGATGACTTTGCACGAAATCTGAGAGCGTACATCACCACCCTGTTAGGTTCTATGGCATGCCGCACAGACTTCCAATGCACCGATGGAAAGGGAATGATACTCAAGTACGTCAGCTCGTACGTTGCAAAGTGGCAAAGTGAAGTCACAAATGAAGCTCTTTACTCAATTCACTTGAGTGGATACCAGGCAGCGATGTCCTACTTACGTGTCATGCACCCACTAGAACCAGAAATGGTCCTCCAATTTATCAAGCACAAAGGTGGCCTGGTCCTCGTCTAGAACCAAACGTTTTACACCACCACAGACGTCAAGCTTCAAAGAAAATGCAACATACAAAAAGTACCTAAATCGTCCCGACAAATGAAAAGAGATGAGTTTGCTGCAGTGGCTTCGTGCCTACAACACCGATGCGGCCAAACCAACTCCCTACAAAATCAGGCAAATACTCTTGTGGCGATAAAATACTTGTCCCCCTTCAACCAGAATTTTTCTTTCAGTACGTCATCATGAATCTGGCACATACAGAAAGTGCCCTCTTGTTCCAACAGTCCTCCACTCCATTACCACACGCTGTCGAGTTTTTCGGGGGCTACAGCAGCACATCACTTTCCATCAGTGTGGAACACAAAGGAAGGAGTGCAAGGAATACTTTTCTGCTGAAGCTCACAAGGCGCACTACGTTGCAACACTAGTAGCTTATGTGACTAGCCTTCACGATGTGTTGAACCTATGGAAGTTGAAAGTTCATGAAAATAAAGTAGAAATGTCCCCACAACAACTGAGCGCCTTCAACCATATGAAAGCCTCACTACAAGCCCGCGCGGACTACTACGAGCAGTACAATCCACAAAGTCCAAAACAGTGAAGAATGACTCCTCACAACGCCATACCTGGTGAACCAGACGATACAAGCTGGAACCTGTACACCGTGCTTCTTGGTAAACCAGGGACAGGGTTAACCAGGGACAGGGAAAACCCAGGTTCTTCTAGCAATTAATACGACATTCCATAAAGGTCAGGCAGCAAGTTCTTCTAGCTTGTCCAACAGGCTATCTAGCTAGCAAAATATCGGTACATCTTTGGAAATCAAATCACCACAAACACCATCCATGGAGCATTTTCACATCCCAGTAAACAGAGAAGACCGCACAACAATCAACTTTGGTGTTTCTTTCTTTGATATTGTCGTCATCGATGAAGTGTCCAATGTTATCTCCACAACAGTTTCAGAAGGATCGCAACAACTATGAACCAGCTACCTACACGACCAGTACTGATACTAGGAGCGACAAGAGTCAGCAGCCCCCACTGGAAACAGTAAACAGAACTGTCAGACAAGTTCCCAGCATTCTACATGATAACAGCTTGACTGGCGTAAGTGTACAATTCAGGCTCACCATCCAATTTTTAGATGTGTTGACCGCCATTTCGAGCAATTTTTTAGATCATGTTCGTCACTGGCAACCATCCCAAGACCTTCTCGACAAAATGCAAGACAGCAGCATTCTGTGTAGCAAAGATGTTTCCAGAAGACGAAGACATCATTACAGCAGTCAGTGACAACCCATCTGCTACAGTACTTACCTTCTACCGTAGAGCAGCTGCAACAGTAAACAACGCTTTAACAAAGCACATGTTTCAAGGACAGAATCCAATAGCAGAACTTCCGTGTGATTTACGAAGAAGAACAATTTCCAGTATACAGAGAACATGAAAGGTCATCATAACACAGAAGCAGAGATAAGGATGCAGGAATTGTAAACGGTCAGCCAGCAAAAGTAATCCACCTTCAGAAACGCAACCATTTTCTTAAGATAGCCAGATGGATCTGTTGGTTTCATATACCGCAGTGACAACATCTATCCCACCTGCCACCCACCAAGAGTATGTTATCCGATAGTTAACCAGGCTACGCTCTCACTCTTCTGCAAGGCACAAGGACAGGGAACTTTGGATAACGTAAATCTTATATGGCTTGGCACTTTTTGTAAGAACATTCCGCCAGGAGCAGCTTATGTTGGACTGTCAAGAGTCAGAAAACTACAAAGACCTCCATTTTCTCACAAGTATACACTCCAAGCAAGTACAAACCAGTACTTTTCGGACTAGAAAAAAAGCAAGAAAAACTAACAAGAAACAAGAAAGAACGTTCTCGAGACCAGAAAGCAGACAGTGAGGAAAAATAGAATGTATTTCTCTTACAAAGTTAACTGTCGCATTTCACCTGTCCTTCCCTGTTGAAGACTACAATGATACATTCCTGTTTTACAAAGTATATTCCACACTTCTAAAGTTTCTTCAGAAATAAACAAAATCACACCGCTCGAAAGAAAGATGACAATAGTAATCAAACAATACCAAAAACCTCATGAATAACATTCAGATCATTCCTTCATATGTCAATATTGAATCTTTTCTACTCTACCTGGCCAAATTCAAATCAGAGTATCGTTCAACAGTATCTAGGAGCCTAAGATAATTCATTTGTTTATACCAAGAATAACTACGAAGAATATAACTTTACGTTGAAAAACTCTAATTTGGAATATGCAAAGACAAGAATCTCATGGACAATTTTTTCATAAACAGTGTTCATTTGTATTTTCAGTAATGCCTCCGAAGTACAAAGACTACACTTTCAGCAGCAAAACCACACAAAGAAATGTCAACTACTTCCAACATTTTTCCCAAATCGTTTCATTCAATTCATATGATGAAGACACTACAAGACATCACGGACGACCGACGTCTTGGCCAGATTACATCCGTGGAATTGTAAATGGTTTTTGAAGAGACCGGCGCAGTAAGCATGTCAGAATATGCTGGCCAAACGTAACAGCCAACTTGGACATCTGAGGTCCTACAAAGGAAATGGTCTTTTTCTCCAAAACTCTTCTAGTAGAGTTTCTAGATGATACTTTCAAGGACGCTTCTGCCAGCTTGTTACCAACGGTCTGAATAACAAGGACAAAAAGGGTGAAAGACAAGGCAACCATAAGACGACTTATCAAAATCTCATGAAACTTGTATTCATCATCAAACACTCGTTCTAGAACCACTGATCAGAGAGTGCTTCAACGCAGCCGGTGCCAGGATTGTATATGCATAGCTTACACATACCATAGTATTGCAAACCCTTCTCTGGAATCCAGAACAATATGCTGACAAGCTTAGAAGACAAAAAGAGGTGCAAAACAATCAAGCAAAATCCCACCAAAGCCCAACTTAAGAAGATTTTCTCGAAAACGAGAAATACTTCCAACAGAAGCTACCAAAAAAAAGAAAGTTGTCCAGCACATAAACCGACGGACAAGCTTGCGTCTGACGAAGAAGAATTGACAACACTTCTGAGTCGTCAAGATACCGACGACAACTCAAATCCAAACGAGTCAATGCCAGAAAACGCTAATACAAGGCGACAAACTAGTACAGATGAAACATCAGAAGGAACGGACAAACCAGCTGTCCCAAAAAACGAGCCCCAGCTCCTCACTACGTAAACTCATCTGAAGACCACTTCAAAAGGAAAACGGAATTCAATAACCTGGCAAGCATCGCTCTGACAAAATCTTTGAAGAGTTGGAACAAATTGGTTGCAGACCAGAAGAAAACGAATATGAGCTAGATGAAAGCGAAAGAGAGAAATATATTCAAAAACACAACCTGATTCACCTAATCACCGCCCCCCAAAACCAACAAAGACATCATTAAGCAGTAAGCCTAGCAAGCGTGGTACTCCTGACGGTAGTAAAGAGGAGAGCAAAAACTGCACTTGCCACTAAAACAAAGAACGAAGACAACAAATGAGAACAAGGAAAGGGTGGAAAGAAGAAATTACCTCATAAGAGAAAAAAGGAGTCATCAACGTTCAAAAGTGAAAGAAACTACCAAGGGACAAAAGCCAAAAGAACCACTTCCAAAACCAGGAAGGGAACACAATGGACACTTCTCCTGTTAAGAATACAAAAACAACAACGAAACAAAGCCCATCAAGTCAAAAACACGAAGAAGATACCATTTCCCCTCCCAAACAAAGAAGACACTCTGGTATTGAAAAAGAAGGACAAACGACCACCACCAGAAAGCAATGAAAAAAGATTTCCTCTTCCACCAATTCAAATTCAAGTTCTGAGATTAAACTGAAGTGGAAACAAACCCTGAACATTGAGCACCAAACCCAAAGCCTCAACTGTATGAAAGACTTCAAAATCAATAAAAGATACTACATAAACTAACTTATCAACACTAATACAAGAACCTATTCTGTTCCCCGTTGTATTATGGAAATGTATCCTACTGTTTACTGTTAACTTTTTGTCAAAACGTGGTCTTTAAACAATAAACCCAACGTGTATTTTCCTCGAGCATAACCATCAGTTTTAATCAGTTTACAATCAACAGTTGAGGCAAAAGAATATGAAACGGACACACAAAATCCCGATGACTACTACATGTCAAAAAAATGCAATATATGAAGGCAAATGTTTAGTATCTGGTTTTGTATTTATTTCCTAATGCATTGTTTTAAACAAGATATCTTTGGCAATGTAAACAAACAAACATATAGCTTCCTGTTTACCCGCTACAAAAAAAAACATCAATAACGAAAGGAAAAATTTATAACTCATTTGATAAAAAAGAAGGAAAATGAGACAAAGAAGCATCCTAGTTAGCTAGTCACCAAAATACTCGAACCAGGGGGGTAGGTGAGGATTAAAACATAGTTTAGCTGAAATAGTAGCCGGTGCTTGTTAGTTATTTGTACACATGTTACTTTACCTAGGACTTCTTGCGGTACAAAAAAACGTAGCACTCAAAATCTCCAATCCCGGGCATTTTATTACCCTGAAGTTTACACAAAAGTGACATATATATATGGTAACTTTTCTGAAACATACTTTCGATTTTTTCATATTTGTTGCATGCCTTGTTGATATCAATTGAGTTTACGTATTGTGCCAAAAATCTAGGATGTTCTTAGGGTCAAAACCCATCAGAGTTACGGCATTGGGAAGCGGTCATCATTTTCCATACATTTCTTTCTTGTGAAAAACACGGGGTTTTTTTTCGTGAAATGCTCCGGAGATTTCTGTAGTCCTCCTAGCTGGTGACGCTAAACATAATTATCTTGAAGGGTTTCTGTTTTTACTGTAATGTAGCGCAACGTGAAGGGCAACGTGTCACAAATCGTTGTTTTTGCGAATATTTGATCAAGACTGAGTGCAATTTGTCAGGCCTTATGCTCTTGAGTACTTGTTAAGCATTAAATGGGCTAATTAGCGTGCATAAAATGTCCAGATTTTTACAATGAATTTCAACTCAGAGTTATACAAAAGGTTTTGAACATCGTCAGTTGCGTCTAGTTTATTTTTCACTTTTGAGGATTCCGAGGGTTTTTTTTTGGACATTTCGTGGTTTATTTCACGTAACTTTTCAATTGCTTGTTACGATATTACGGTGAGTAAAAGAACGCTATATGGGCTTTGTAATGAGCGTAGTTTAGTATTAGGTGGCGGTTATTGTATATCTAGAAAGATACGTGTTTTTCAAATGTGGTCTCAAAAAAAGATGAAACTTTTCATCGATTTCTGGGGCGTTTTTTGTCGTTTCAAAATTTTTTTTTTTTTTTTTCCATATATCCAAGTATCCTGACAATCGTCAAGACGTGCTAAATACACATGCTGATAGTGCGGAAGCATGTACTACTACTGTGTAAATTACAAGATGGTGAACATTGATTTAACCAAAGAGCACGGCATGTAAAATGTCAAAAAAAGTTTGCAGGGTATCAGTTTCTGGCGATGTTTCTCTACGTATATAACTTTGTTAATTTTCATTTCACAAGAGATTTACCCCGCCGTTAGAATAGCGGTAGGATTTAGGACTATACAGCTATGGGAGTATCAGTGTCCTTTGCGCACTCTGAGATTTGTGCCAAGGAGATTCTAAAACAATCCACGTGTCATTTTCAGAGCAAATTTCCTGAACGACACTTTCACTACCTCTAGTTACAAGTGATCTTCAAAAATCAACATCTATCTGTCTATACCTGTCACAGATAGGTACTGTTTAGTCTTTATTCGCTGCGTAAGTTTTACGTGTTTGTAGCATTTTTGCAAGAAAGTTATTGCTGTTGTAATATCAAGAAAAAACGTCACTTTTCGACAAAAAAACGTTTTGGTTACCGTTTTTTGAATACTATTTGCTCTGATCATTTTTTGGGGCGTAATTGTTCTTCAACCTGTATGTTGTGCTGTTAGATACAAACGATCATATGGTAACTTTCAGCGCGAGATATCTCATTTTTTACAGAGGCAGAACATGTTCAGTCAAATGTCAGTAACAAAAAATGACCTTTTGAAACAAACTACC
>MU827034.1:0-17303 GCA_029204205.1 Desmophyllum pertusum | reverse complement strand
ATTACGTTTACATGAATAATGTTGTACATTTTTTCCATTATGAAGATTTAGCCAAATAAAGTTACAGTTCGTTGAAAGAAAAACTTAATAAGCGCCCTCCTCGATTAAGCGCCCTCCTTTGAATAAGCGCCCCCCTTTTGGCCGAAATTTTAAATAAGCGCCCGGGCGCTTATTCGACGAAATACGATATAGGTTTAATTTGTAGCACAATTGCTCTGCACGTGCGTTCTATGTTTAGTCCATTTTTTTCCCGTACTCTACAAAACAAAAACGTCAAATGACTAAGCTCTCGGTTATATTGAGAACGTGAACACACGACGGCGAATTTTCATTTCTTTATCTGGATTTGTACTCCGTCCCTATGATTCAGCTCCTGGACAGTTCGCATAGCCAGAAATTCCGAACGCGCGTGAGCATTTAACCGTGACGGTCCGTGACCGTTAAAAGAAAATGGCGGCTCCAAACTTACAGAGATTCGTATGAAGTCGAAACAAAACATGATATATCTAAACCGTGGCGTAAAAAGGACATCTATCCCAGATACGATTGGGAGATACGACTTAAGTCATCTCCTGTGAGGTTTCAAAACGGTGATATATCGAATATTCATTGCGGTTTTTAAGAAAGTAGTTTAAGGACTAACACGATAAGACAGGCCATACAATTGCTTACCTCTGAGGTGACAACAAGCTAAATTCACTCCATGCGAACTCTCTCCATGCCTTTCTAGATGTAGCTATCCTCTCATCCCCAGACAGTTTTTGAAGTTCGAAGGTGTCTTCGTATTTCCATGATATTATAAGGCTTTGTAGCCGTTGAAATCTTGCGGTTTACGGCAGTATTTGTCGAGGAAAAATTGAAGCTAAAGGACGCCATTATTGAACGAAATCGGTTTGCTCCAGCGCGCCTCATAGCAAAAAGACCAAACAAAATCAACATACGAAAACAGCCGCCATTTTCCAAAACATGAATGAAAGGAGAAGAGACTGGGGTTCACAGAAAGGCTTGGTAGCTTAGCTTGTTTTGTCATTTAATTTATGCAAAAGGCAGTCGAAGGCAGTCACGATTGAGTCACGAAGTAAAAACATTTGCTCAATTTAACAGAATAAAGCATGTCTGCTGGTAAAATTGATCGTGAAAGCGAGCTTAAGTTCTCTTGAATACGGTGACTTTCGTTTCACATTAGATTTTTGTCGATTGCTTTCTTTTGTGGACCACAGAAAGCAAGAATATGCCTCTCATCAGGAATCCCGCGTGACAACAACTTGATCTGGAAAACGTGGCGCGACGTAACTGACCAATCGTGTATCTTCCACGCGTGACTGGGCACGGAGTAACGCAAGCTTAATTTGGTTCGAAATTTCTGGCTATGGGCCACATTAGACAAATTGAGTGTGTTGGAATACATGTAATCGCAAAGCTTTATTATTATTATTCACATACATCACTCTGCTCATCTTACATAGCATTCATAAAGCTGCTTAGAATAGAAAATGTTTACAACTACAACAGTACTTTGACTTGCATATAGCTACATATTCATGATAAAATACATAGACACGTCAGCGCTATATAGCTTACAATCCACGGTACGGAAAAAGATGGCGCCGCGCGCGGCATTCTGGGTAAGTCGACCAAATCAGGCCAGGTCATGTCAACAAACATGGCCGAGGGTCAAAAAGGTCGGCGCGTAGAGCAAGACGAAAATGTTATTTACGGTGCTAATTTAGCGAAAGACATCGATTTTTTAACTAAAGCAGAAGCGATAAGGGGTTGAAGTGTAGGAGATATAGAAATTTAAGCAATCGCACCTTGAAAGAGCTAACAAACAAGTAAGTTTTCAAGTCGCTTTGTAACTTTGTTTCACTTGCTGACACTTCGATGACTAATACAACCATTGAGTACAATTGAATTTGAAAAGGTTCTGTCTATTTGTAACCATAAAGAATTCAGGTATACATCAAATATGGCTGGGACAAGAAGCTGCTGGTGGATCCAGAGGGCAAAGTGTCCGAACAGAGAAGAAAACAGATCGAAAGGGAGATTGAGAATCCAGGGCGCAAAGTTTACTCGAAGGCGAGGGAATCCCCCCGGACAAGACACGTACTGAGGGATATACAGAGTCACTGAATGCAGTCATTGGAGCTCATGTGTGTCGGGTTCAGCTTGAACAAGACTGTGCAAAGAGCAATGACTGCATTCTTCAATCTTTTGTTCCCGAATTAAATAAATCTACAGGTATTTCTTACTAAGAAAATATATTAGTTTTTGTTAATTTGTTTCTCCAAGTTTGCAGTGCAATTCTTGACAAAAATCCTTAAAAAATATAAACTTGGAAGTGTTAACAGGACAAGTCCCAGTCTTTCAGAACTTGTTAGCCCTCAGGCAGTGGGCAAATGCTTTGGTACAAAGCTGCTGTGAAGTTAGTTTGTGTGTGAGGACTATTCATTCATAATACAAGGGCAGATCCAGTGGTGGTGAATTTGGGTAGCTAACCACCCCCCTGTTATCTAATTTAAACAATCAGCTCTTGCTACATGCTGTCCATAGAAAAGATGTTCACTTTTTCTTACAATAAATAAATATTCACCTGCAATAAATATTTGGGTTTCTGTTAAAATATTTTACCAATAATTTGTACATATTCTTGATTTCGAAATATGTGTATAGTATTATCTATTTTCTCTCATAATAAATAATATGACAATTCAATATTTATTTGCTGTATAACTAGTCTTGGGATTTTCTGAAGGGTAACCGAGGGCTTAATTATTTTTTTATTTTCAAAGCCCCTCCTTCTAAGCCCTTAAAATATTTCCAAGAAGAGCCCTCCTCAACATCTGCCCTGGGCAATCTTTTGCTGACATCAGAGTGAATTTTTGAAATTATTTGTATTTAAAAATGGCACAGGTGCTGTATCTGTAGTTTTGTCAGACTAAATTTAATTTTCAGTCAATGTATGCATAATGAGAGATAAAATAAAGCTGACCCATAAACAACTCACTCTGTTGGCATTCAACATTTGCACACTATAATCAATTTTGTGAAATTTATTGCTTCTTGGGCAAAACATTTTTCATAGTGGTGAGAGTTCTTTTTGGTAAAAAATTCAAAAGTGTTTTACAGTAAAGCTAACAATGCTTACTCTCTCTGTTGTGGACATCCAAAACTCCTCTCCCCATGATCCCTAATAAGAGGTGGTAAGAACTAGTCAGTAAGCCAGCAGCAGTACCTTCCCATCAATTTTTCAGGTGTAGATATGTAGTGAAGAGGGAATATTCCCCCATCCCCCAGGCTCCTGCTCAAACAACTCCAAAGTTTGAAGGGAAGTGCAGTTTAATGACAATAAGCTATTTTGCGGGTCAGGTACTATATTTTTTATTTGAGTATTTGATTCCTGACAGTGATTTATTGTCAACATTTGATATCATTTTTTTGTCAGACACGCACAAGTTGGTTGGCAGCAGTGGCCTGCAGAAAATGTCAGGAAAACTATTTCCTGGTAACTGAAGGGCACCCATGGTTACCCAGGTGTCTATGACAGCGTTTTGAGTCAAAAACCCATACTTTGTTTATGAATCTAGGTCGAAAAAGGATATATATGGGAGTACCCCCCACCCCAGATATTCCCTCAACAAAATTCTAAACACCTTAACCCGTCTGATCCCCCTCTCTACATGGACCCAGTCACTTGCGAGTTCTTCCTAATATGAATATCCTCTTCCACGGAAAAACTGTTTCTTTTTTCATCCAACTTGACTGGTGTTTCTACTCTGACCCCCCAGTAATCTAGGATGTGCTGAACAATAAAGTCTTTGGTCAGCAAGCCACCTGTCTCCTTGGTGTGCAAAGGACCATATTTCATTATCTGCTAAAATTTCTTCATCCGACTTGACACATATGATAGATATGTGATGCAAAGACTGATAGCATGAGTGGCGATAGGGCAATCAAACCCTTCCTGGTGTTTGTGGAATTTGTAATGGCAGACCAGGTATTACTTTGTTCAATCACTTGTTCTATTAAGGAACTCGAGATTAAAAAAGGGGAGGGGGGTGCTGTTACAAAGATAATTTTTTATGCTTAAAAATTAGAGAAAGGAGGTTGGCTAGCCATCCAAATTCATCACCCCTGGATCCGCCCTTGTATGAATGAATTTCCTCACACACAAACTTGACTTCACAGCAGCTTTGTGCCAAAGCATTTGCCCACTGCCTGAAGGCTATAAGTTCTCAAAGTCTGGGACTTGTCTTTTTTATTAGCATACTGGTTGTCATGACAATTTTTTTAAAGATTTTTTGTCAAGAATTGCACTGCAAACTTGGAGAAACAAATTAACAAAACTAATATATTTTCTTAGTAAGAAAATACCTGTAGATTTATTTAATTCGGGAACAAAAGATTGAAGAATGCAGTCATTGCTCTTTGCACAGTCTTGTTCAAGCTGAACCCGACACACATGAGCTCCAATGACTGCATTCAGTGACTCTGTATATCCCTCAGTACGTGTCTTGTCCGGGGGGATTCCCTCGCCTTCGAGTAAACTTTGCGCCCTGGATTCTCAATCTCCCTTTCGATCTGTTTTCTTCTCTGTTCGGACACTTTGCCCCCTGGATCCACCAGCAGCTTCTTGTCCCAGCCATATTTGATGTATACCTGAATTCTTTATGGTTACAAATAGACAGAACCTTTTCAAATGCAATTGTACTCAATGGTTGTATTAGTCATCGAAGTGTCAGCAGTGAAACAAAGTTTACAAAGCGACTTGAAAACTTACTTGTTTGTTAGCTCTTTCAAGGTGCGATTGCTTAAATTTCTATATCTCCTACACTTCAACCCCTTATCGCTTCTTGCTTTAGTTAAAAAATCGATGTCTTTCGCTAAATTAGCACCGTAAATAACATTTTCGTCTTGCTCTACGCGCCGACCTTTTTGACCCGCGGCCATGTTTGTTGACATGACCTTGGCCTGATTTGGTCGACTTTCCCAGAATGCCGCGCGCGGCGCCATCTTTTTTCCGTACCGTGGATTACAGAGGCTAATTGCGGGCGAGCAAAAGCGAGCCCGCAGACTAATCTTGAGAGCGGTCAGCGGCACGTTCTTAAACGGGGATTTGAAGCTAGATATGAACATTCCTTTCGTCTTCCAACTGTTATGATTGGAATGTGAACTCTGTATCAAGAGGAGTGCATCACGTGTAATAAGTTGTTTGTTGCACAAGCGCATGTTAATACCTCATATCCTCATACCCCGGTAATGGAACAAGTCGAACAGATACAGTGTTGTTTTAAAAAGATGTTCGTTTGTAGTTGACAAACGACGAGTTCGTACAATGAAATACGAGTCCTTGGAGATCATAGGGGGAGAGGTAAAAGATTTATTCAACTTCAACTGAAATCAATTATATATAAAGATGTGTTGGCGATGAACTCGTAAAATTAAATACGAGTCATAGGAGATTAAATGGCCAAATTTGAAATGCATGTTTATCGTTATAACAAGCCTTATTCCACTGAAATAAATTATAGATTTAATTCATTGCTTTTCATACGTTAACGTTATTTCGAACAAGCAACAAAAGTTGAAAAAGACGGTCTACAGCATTGCGAATAAAGAAAAATATATTGTTAGTAGTAAAGTTTTATACCCTGGTCCCAGAGGTTTTCTTTCTTCTTTCTTCTTCTGAACACTTGATCGAAGCGATCAAAGCGGCGGCTCAAGTTCGATTGAGAAAGAAAGAAAGAAAAACCTCTGGGCCCAGGTATAAAGTTTATTGAAACGTGACTAAATGAGTTTAGATATAAAGTTTTATTACATAACTAGAACCGGAAATATAAATACGGGCTGAGTTCGTAAAATTAATTACGGGTCATAGAGATCATAACGGGAATTAGGGATCGCCGTGTGAAATTATCGAAGGCCACGCATGTTATCGTTATGATGAGCTTTATTCAACTGAATACTTTATATAATAATTCGATGCCTTTCATATGTTTACGATGTGTGATGAGTCATGCGCGCCACCACGGATAATTATAGACTTCAAAGAAGTGTTTTAAAATACTATTAAATTCACTGCTTTTCAAAGGTTTGCGTTGTGTAGAACAAACAACAAAAGCTGCAAGAAAGCCAATCTACTGGGAGTTTCCACTGAATTTCCTTGCTCCTGGTATTAAGACAGCGAAAAACGTACGATGTTGTGTACACGTGTCGCGCCATCTAGATCCGGCAAGATTTCAGCGCAACACGTCAAAAAGATCCGGTTCTTTTCAGTGTCTCTTTCAAGCAAGAAAACAATTTAGTTTAAAGCCCGGATTTAATGAGCCGGGAGCATTTGTAGTGGGGCAATGACTTCGGAAAATTAAATACTGATCATGAGTGATAGGAGGGAAAGTTACGCCAAATCGTCACGTGTGAAATGGTCGAAGGCCAAGCATGTCGAACATAGCGGCCCATAATAAAGCCACGATTGCTAGCCAGTGGTTTCCTAATCAAAGCCAATTTAAAAATCCCCGATACTCCGGTAATCCGCCCGCACTTCCTAACCCATGGTTACTCCTAGTAGTAGTAGTAAATCTTTATTTAAGCAGGGTGGCCCATTCAGCTCTAGGCTGGTATCCATAGGGGCCCTGCGTCTAAAAAATACATTATATTACAATTTAAGAAGATTAAAAAATTACTATACTAATTACAATAAGATAAAAAAATACTATGATAAAAAAATACAATACTAATTACTATAAGAGGCTAAAAAATACGTTACTAAGAAGTTATGATAATATGATGAAACGTTGTGTAAAATTAATGATTCATTAACTATATATGCTACATTTTATTTGTTTATACCACTTAACTAAAGTTACATTGATTTCCTAACAAAATCAAAGGAAAACTGTCTAATCAAATTTGTCATCTTCCTTTCGAATTCTTTACCAAAGCTTTCTTTATCACCAAAACTGTGTCTACATAACTGGATAAAACTTGAAATGAGTGTTTCATTCGGTCCATTCGTGATTTAGCCTGCGAGAACAGACGTAATTTCGGCGCGGGAAACTCGAGCCGGAAATTACGTCTGTTCTCGCAGGCTATTCGTGATCTGGATTGCCGTTACCATGATCCTAGTTTTACAGCACTCAGACCGTAAACTGCATGCCGCTTATAAGCCATGGGCTTATACAACTTCGTAAGGGCGCTTTTGAGTTGGCTTATAAAGGGGATGGGGGCCTTAAAATAAAAAAAAAAGTTTCCAAATGAGCTGATAAGAAACAAGTTGATGCAGCAATATCAAGAGAGGTCTCTTGGCAATATCTAGATTCGTTTTCCATGTACTGGTCTTTAAGTCCTTTAACCCTATTCTTCCTGGGGGGGGGTGCTTGTGGGGGCAGAAAGTGCCCTTGCTGATTTCAAATTTATCTTATTTAAAGAATCATAGCCAAACCTTAAGACTTTTCCTAAAAATTATCTGGGAACATTTTGGTGTGTCAATTTGTTTGATCACGTGACTTGATGTTTCCATGGCGACCAAGTTTTGACAGGCCGTTTTACCCAAATTTGGTATTTTCAGCATAACGTGGCTCTGAATCCCCTCCGAGGAATTTTTTTTAAACATTATTCAGTTATGAAAATGCTCGTTTTTGAGATATAAGCACTTGAAGATAAAAAGGGTGTTTTTGACAGGTAATACTGTTGCTATGGTAACCTATTATGTCAAGAAGATGATTATAACTTGTTCACCGAGGATTGGGCAATCGTTTGATACCTTTATTTTAACACCAACTGATATAAGATGGCAGTATCGATCGATCAAAGCGTAAGAGCTGTAAACCGTTACCAGCCACCTTAAATGGTACTATTTCATCTACTTTTTTGGACCAAATATTGATGAGCTGAAGCATTATCTGAAACGTTGATGTATTTCAACGGATCCACAAATTTAACGAGTAGGACTGGGATGGATGGAAGTTGTCTCAGCCTGATAACCAAAGTCATATTCAGTGTCATCCCAATAACCTGAACGCATGACACAGAAGGCAGAGCCAGCTTCTGTTATTCCAATCCCGTGATCAGCACGTGAACAAGCATCTCCTCCTCCACCAATCATCATCACAGCTCCGTCCCACCTCCAGTCACACCAGAAGCCGATCTTGTCGGCGCTTTGGCAAGTTTCCATTGCACTCAGCGTATTTGAAACGTGTCTGTTAACTTGTACTGGCCGCCATATTGAATCGTGCAATTTCCAAGACACTGCTTACTGGCCCAAACTGTGCCATTTCTAAGTCGCCATAACTTGTGAGTTTTAGATCGGAATGTTTGTCCAGCCAAACAGTTTACCTGTGGTTCGTAGCAAGGAATGTGACGTGGGTCATCACTGCGCGTGATCTTGAACTCTCTGCCGCTGACCAACCAAAAGGCTGGTGAGATCATGTCAGCATTCATCGACGGACTAGTTGTTGTTCCCATGGCAACCTGCTGGTCATACCACCAGAGTCCGTCGTCACGCGATCCAGTTTTTGTCATCACTGTTTGAGAATTGGGCGAATAAGAGTCTCATCCTTTGTTCGTTGGTCTGTCATGTGACAGTACAACCCTGATAAGGGAACGACGGGTAATTTAGACTGAAGAAAATTAAGGAGTGGTTTCTACATGTTATTTTTTTCGAACAGCATGGTCTAATTACACAGATATTAGCTATTTTTTTTATAAAAGAATACACCCTATTCAAAAAATTATTCCTTTTCATTTCCGTGACTTTGCTTGCGTCGCGTACAGGGAGAAGGGGGGGGGGGGGGGGGGGGGTGGGGTGGGGGGGGTAGAGGAAAGGCGAACACTTTTGCCATTGAAGAAATAGCAAGCACCGGGAAAATAGGCATAACTGGTGGCTGCAATTTTGTGGTCAATCAAGCGTTACTCAAGAATGATGAACGTCGAACCCAAAACTTGCTTTGAACCATGGCAAACGAAAGCAGCTCAGGCGGATTTTTTGGCTGATTTTTTTTTTCACGCCGTCGAGAAATATCTCGGCAGCGTGAAACAACTAACAGAAATAATTCCGATTCTGGAGCTGCGTTTGTAGGTTACAGCGAGAGTCTTTTTTCGGATACGCCAGTGCAACGTGAAACGGTGCTACTGGAGTGAGTGGAAAATGGAAATGTTTGTCATAATACACGAGGCGAAGCGAAATCAGGCCAAAACAGCGAAAATAATTCTTCTGGATTGGATTTCGAGCGAAAACCAAGGGCAAATTAAAGGAAAAGCCTTTTATATACTCTTTGCATACATAATTTTAGGTGCGAATTCCTTGCCTGGCATACAATTGGGGTATTTTCGAATAGCCCGCCCTTATTACGAATTTCTTTCTCGCTATAGGCATAGCAACTATTTGAGTGCTATTACTATTACGACACACACGTTCGTGTTGCCCGGTTGTTGCCCCGGCGTTTGTTGCCCCCCCCCACGGCACCGCTTATGTCGTAGCGGCCAAGTCAATTGATAAGACCTGTACCGTACCCCCTTTACCCCCCCCCCCCGGCTGTAACCCCCCCCCCCCCCCCCCCCCCCACCCCCCCCCCCCCCCCCAACCCCCGGTTACATATCATACCAAATTAATGTTATATATTTTCGATTTATAATATAATCAAAGATTGAACGCGCGCGTTAAGGGGGGGAAGGGGGGACTTTCACCTCAATTTTTCAAGGAAATGTTAAGAGGTTTAGAAGAAGGGATAGAAGAAAGAAAATAATGTTTTTTGGAACAATCTACTTAATTTTTAACTTTCAAATTCCTTAATTTTAAAAACTACATCAAATCTTCAATATTTCTCATTTTTTTCCTAAATTTTACAACTCCTTTGAAGAAAACTTATTTCCTCCAAATATACTATTTCCTCCCAAATATACCCAAAAATCACCCAAAAATTTGAACAAAACAAACCCCATGACATAGATTCAATGTGGATGTAGTCATAGAGTTTTTTGGATCGCCTTGAAATCGTTGAACGAGATATTTCGCATTTAACCCAGTTAAGAGGCAAGAAGGTTAAGAGTATTCGCGGGAAAATGTGTCATTTAGGTTTAAGTTCCCCGTCCTTAAGATCACGAATCACGTATAAAGACATTGAAGGCTTTTTCTCTTCAGAGGCTCAGACTCGGATTTCTTACATAAATGGACACACATTTTCCATTTTTTAGCTATATACTACTTCTCCAATGCCAGTAGCTTCTGGTTTGTCATAATTTTGAGCCTCGTCACAACACTAAGAAGCATCTGCACACGACGTCAAGGGAATCAAAACAATTTCATCAATCATGCGCAACGTCCTTCATCGCGACTGTCTTTCTTCTATTTGTTTAGGGAAAATAATATGACAAAATGATTGTCTTTCCCTCCTTTTCCCACCCCCTTCCCCCCCCCCCACCCCCCCCCCTGTCCATTCCCCCCCCCCCTTTCCCTTTTCCCCTTACTTTCCTTCTTCTCTTCCGTCTTCCCCCCCACCCCCCCCCTGTCTTCCCTTTTCCCTTTTCCCCCCCCCCCTTTTCCCCCCCCCCCCCCTTTTTTCCCCCTTTTTTTCCCCCCCCCCCCCCCTTCCCCCCCCCCCGCCCCCTTTCCCTTCCCTTTTTCCCCCCCCCCCCCCTCTCCCTCCCCCCCCCCCCTTCCCCTTCCCCCCCACACTTTCCCTCCCACCCCCGCTTCCCCCCCCCCCCCCCCCCCCCCTTTTTCCCCCCCCCCCCCCTCCCCCCCCCCCCCCCCCCCCCCCGCCCCAAATAACATTTGGCTTCTTTATTTAATTTTTTTTTTTTTTAGTTTAGCTACTTACATCAATTTGCTTACATTTACATTACTGAGAAATTACAACATTACTTACTTACTGTACAACACGTTAACTCTTCTGACATTACAGCATGCCTGGCATTAGTTTATTACAGACAGGAGAATAGCAAGTACAAGATTCTCCAATAGAAAATATAAGCTTATATAACTTTACGATGCATGTAAATAATGAGTTTTCGGTGTAAATTAAAACATTTACTTGAATCAAACAAGCTCATTTAGACTCCATAATCATTTCTTACTGATTGCTAAATATTATATATACTGTGCTGGTAGTATAATAAGGAAAGAGCTTTATCTTTGCAATCGTTTTCGCAAGCCTTAGTATTGTTAATAAGTGGTGAAATAGAAGAAAACAAGTTGCGAACTCGTTCGAACTCCCTTAAGACGTTTCTATTAACAAATGGAAGGCCCGTGATAGAATGCAAACATTTTCTAAGTAATGATGCTAGTTGCTGAAACATAAACGCTCTTCTTCTTGGAATCCTTGTACTTGCTAGAATCTCCTGTTTGTAGTAGACTAATGGCGGCATTGTTCACTGTGAAGTTTAAATGTTGTAAGTAATATGTTTTATTATATGGTACGACATAGGTCATTTTAGATTAGAGTGCGAATACGCACAAAGAGAAAGACGAGAGCAAATGATGAGAACCTGTTAGTCCAAGCGGTCCCTCGGACGTCCCCCCCCTGACCGCGCGCTACGGAAAAAAACTCTGTTGAAAAGGCCTATATTTTTGGAAAGAATTTGTCGTTATAATAAACAATTTATTCAGCGGAAAGTTGTGTAATACCGGCTGGGGGTTATTTTTAACCGTCGTCAGTGTTTATTTTTTCTCGCCTAAAGGCTTCTCGAAAAAATAAAAACTTAACTGACTCGTAAAAATACCCAGCCGTATTACATCAACTTTCCGCTGAATAACCTCTATGTAATTCTCAGTAATGTAATAAAAGAAAAACCTTTTCTTACCGATCAATTCACATTTTTTCTTTCCCAGTCCACGGTATTTTGGGGCAGGAACATAAAAAACCGTTGTTCTCTTCGTACGGGGACGCAGGAAAGGCGCCATTGAGGCAGCAACCATACCCGTCCATATGAGGCAATCCGTGAAACTTTAGTAAATAGAGAATTAGATAAAACGGCAGTCAATAGCTCGATATTTTCTATTTTAAACAATATAATGTATTCTGTCGAGGAACTATCGGCTGATAGGTTGGCCGCCTGTCGGAAAAATTGATGGTTTTCTTAAAAACAAATTTTAAGCCGCGCGAAGAAGCCAAGGGCTAATGCTAGTTTTAAGAACATCAAATTTCCAAGGGGGCAACTATCAGAACGATATAGTTTTCCGAGACAAAACATCTCTATTGTGCCTTTGGGTCTCTATTGGCTGGCACCTTTGAGTACGCGGCCCCGAGGCCGTAATCCGAGGGCCAATACGGGACGCTTCGCGACACGTCGGCTAAATATAATGTACTATAATAATAATATACACACTTTATATGTTTTATGTGTCCATTAAATCTTCTAGCGTGCGCTAATAAGGCCCACTAATCGGGGGACACATAAGACAATTGTATTGTTAGGTTTTCATGTCAACATTCACAAAAACTTCCAAAAAAAAAAAATTAAAAAAAAAAAGAAGAGGTAAAACGTGTTTGCTTGCATGAAAAACATCAGTAAATTAACAGGTAAATAAGAGCAGGGCAGGAAAGAAACGTTTTTTTTACAAATTATAGGCTTTTGTAGCGGTTTCTCCATAACCGAGTTATTGCCCAAAATAATTTTCCAGTAAATTACAAGTGTTTAGTATGCAGGGCAAGCCACCGCCATCTTGGTGGCCCTTCCCACTGGGGCACCAACATGGCCCGCCAATATTAAATTGTGCACAAGAAAGTAGAGTATATTTCTAACGCGTCATATCATTAGCTTTTCACTTCAAATCTGTTTATGAACACCACTTCTAAATTATTATGACGTCCAAAAATTTTAAAAAATTAATAATATAAAAATATCCGTTTTTTTGTGACAGTTCATTAACACGTTTCATCCGGGATATCACAAATTTCAATAGCTTTATTTCCAAAAGGAATCACTGGATCGAATACCAAAAAAAAAAAACTTTGCATAGAGATTAATGAAATTTTTCCATGTCTAGAAGATATAATAAAGAATCGCTCCTGTGGATTAGACAGTTTTAGGATTTTAGAATTTTTGGATGCCGTCAAGAGATGAAAACAAAGAATGACGAACGTTTTATCTTCGCGAGAGGCGCGGCGCGGCGGCGCGAACGCGCGAGCCGAACGCGCGCGGGTGCGCGCGGCGAGCGCGGATACGATGTGGGGGGCGCGGACGGACGGCCGGATGCCGCCGGGGGCGGCGGCGAGGGCGCGCGGCGAGGGGGGGACGAGTCGCGACGGCGACGCGACGACGCGGCTCGCGCGGTGTGACGCAATGGCGGCTCGCCAGATTCCGGTCGCGAACGATACTGGCGGGCGGGGCGCTCGACGACGGTCGCGCGACGCGGACATACGCCCCGGCGCTCGAGCGACGCGGTGGGAAATACGCGCGGCGGTTCGCGAGTTGCGGCGCGGGACGCGCGGGGCGACGTTCTTACGACGGGGTAGCGTGGGTCGCGAAATCGGGGCCGGGCCGGCGCGGCTGGACGCGGTACGCCGTTTACTCGGTCGGCGCGCAGGTGGCGCTCGCTACGCCGGGCGGCGCTCGTGCGCGGGCACCGGGCGGACGAAGCGCGCGGTCGAGTCGGACTGGGCGGATTATAGCGCGCTCCGCGGCGGCGCCGGACGGTCCGCGCGCGCGGCGGGGCGCGAGTCGCCTCTCCGGGCGCGGGCGAGCGCGACAGAGGTACGGTGAGCGGCGTTTGTGGGCTAGCTCGGTAGACTTAGCTGCGTATCGAAGCGGCGTGCGGTGACTTGTTCGGGTACTCGACGTTACGGTTGACGGGCTCTCGTGTTCGCGCCGGGTCGGCGATCAAAACGGTCTCGCTTGCACCGTGCGGGAGCGCTCGGTGTGCGACGAATCTCGCGTCACATAACGCTCGCGATTACGCGACGATTAGGTAGGTATCTTACTCGCGATGCGCGTGCGTAGAGGACGCAGTTGGCTCGCGGTGCGCAAACGGGGCGGACTGACGGGGGCGCGACGGGAGGCGGCTGAGCGCGTCGGTCGGTACGGCGCGCAGTGCGACGGGACGGCGTGGCGCGCGTCGTGACGGACGTAGGCTCGACGCGCGCATTTAGGTGTACGAAATGTAAGCGGTCGCGACGGCGTTTACGCGCGGGTCGACGCGTCTCGCGGAGGAGCGGACGCTGCTGGGACAGACGCGCTATACTGGAATCGGACGAGTCGGGGCTCTGTAACGTCGGGGGGTACTCGTTTACGACGTGACGCAGCGGGTTGGGCTCTCGAACTGTGTTGATAGGCGGTCGCGCGACGCTCTACAGCGTCGGCGGGGTCAGATCTTCACGCTGTCGGAGGGGCGCTGGCGAAACGGCGACGCGGCGCGGCGCGCGGCGCGCGCGGGGCGGCGCGGCGGGTTCAATCGGCGGACGGCGATGAAACGTGGGGATCGCGGGCTAGGCGCGCGGGCGGGCGCGCGCTGGGCGCGCGGCGCGCTGTGAGCGCGGGGGCGCGCGGCGCGAGCGCGGGGTGGATGGCGGCTGGGGGCGATCGCGTGGTACGCGGCTACGGCTTACGCGGGTGGCAGCGACTGACTCCGCGATAGCGTCGGCATCGGTTACTACGGGTCAGGTCGCGCGAGCTTGCGCTCGCGTACGGCGCGGGCGGGCACGAGCTACGGTTCGGCGCGAGGTCGCCGGGCGGACGGCGCGCGCTGTGCGTCTGAGGCTGGGGATACGCTCGGGACGCGAGGCGAGGCGCGACGGGCCTCTGTGTCTACGCGACGGTCGGGGCGCGGGTGCGGAGGCGCGACTGGGGCGGACGGGCGGGGGCCGCGCAACGCGGCGGCGGACGGCGGGACGACGGAGTCGCTAGCCGCGTACGCACTACGCGGGTGTCGTTCGTGCTCGGACGAATCACGCGCCGACGCGCTACGGGTTCGCTCGGGTAGCGCGTTCTGTAACGTGCGAACTTCGATACGGACGTAACGCAGCGGCTAGGGTCACGCGGCGCCGCATGCGCGCGCGCTCGTCGTCGGTTTGTTGGTCTGGCGCGGGGATTCGCGAGAGCGGGACGGGACTGAGCGTAAACAGGATTGTGCTCGCGTGGCAGTCTCGCGTGGGGCGCGACGCGCGGGCGCCGCGCGCGGTGCGGCTAGCGTCCGCGACGGGTACGCTGCGCGGGGCGCGGGCGGTTCGCGCGCGGCGGCGTACGAATACTCCGCGCTACGCGTGGGCTTCTACGCGGTCAGGGCGGACGGGGCTCGTACGAGCGGCCGGCGGAGCGGGCAGAGAGCCGGCGCGTCGGCGCGCGTAGTCGCCGAACGCGGCCCCGCGCCGCGAGGGGTACGCGCTTGACTACGCGCGGACGAAGCGGCTCGACTGGCGCGCGCGGCGAGCTGAGGCTTCGCGCTGGGGCGCGCTGCGCAGGCGTCTCGACTCTGGCTAGGCGGCTGCGGGCGGGAGAGACGCGGCCGACGCGCGGCGGGCATGGTCGCTGGCTAACGCGTGCACGGGCTACGCTGAGCGGTTCGCGCTCGAGTACTGCGGGCCGACGCGCTGTGCGTCTACGGCGCGCGAACTTCTGGTTGGGTACCTAGACGCGCTCTAGAGTAACGAGACTGTCGTCTTACGCTTGCGGCTCTGAACGCTTGTTCGCCTGGCTTTGACTACGTAGGAGAAACGCGGGTGACGACGTTACGCGGGGACGACGCGTGCGCCGCGCGGCGCGCTCTTACGCACTTAGCCGCGTCATGCGGTCGGCGCGTCGCGGCTCGAATGCGTGCGTCGCGTGCTCGGTTGTATGAACGCGAGCGACGGCTGTAACGTACGGGCGGGGCGGTCGCGTATCTTTATTCGGGTACCGATCGCCGTGTCGGCTTCGTCGGCGTACGACTTGGCGGATGCAGACGCGCGGTGAGGTCTTACGACGCGTCTGGGTCGCGGCGGTCTTCGTCGCTTCGAGCTGTGTCTCTATGTACTTCGCGGCGTTCGCTGCGTGCGTCGTCTTCTCTCGGATAGCTCTCATGCGGATGCTGTGCGTGGCTATACGACGCTCGGGCGGGCATACGCTGAACCGCGTCGATACGACACGCCGACAGTGGTCGCTCGGCATCGCGGGAACGATGGCTCTCGAGATCGTCGGACGGTTCGCTCATACGTGCGTCTCGTAAACTGGACGGACGGCGATGTCTGGCGGGAACGCGAACTTGCGTCGGCGGCTTCGCTCGCGATTGTGTTTTCGATGTGCGTGGGGTCTAGCCGCGCCGCTGTTACGGTCGCCACGCCTCCCGTGTCTTGTACTGTCGGACGACGGGTCTGCTTACGACGGCGCGGCGCGGCGGTCGCGGCGACCGGCACTCGCGACAACGGCGGCGTACGCCGCTTACTCGTGGCGGGCGCGGTAACGGCGTAGGAGACGATCGTGAGTTGTGCTCGATCGAGCGCGCATTACGGCTGGGTGGGGGGGCGTGCTCGGGACGCGGGGCGGGAACGGCGCGTCTACGGGCGTCTTCGTTATCTACTCTTGGTCCTTTTGCTTAGCTAATACGTGTAGTATCTACGCGGCTTGCGCCTAGGTTACGTACGTAGTCGAGGCTTCCGGGCTAAATCTTCGACGCGGTTGTTCGGTGCCTTCGACGCTTCTTCACTGCGGATGCTCTCGCGGAGCTACTCGCCGATCTCTGACTGACTGACGCGTTTTGTTTCGGTATACGATGCTGGCTCTGGCGGGGGTGTACCGGCTCGGCTGATCTTTCTTTCGCGTTCGTGTTCGACTCGCGCGCGTGTGGTTAAGCTCTGCTCGTGCTGGGCGTCGCTGTCGCGCGGAAAAAAGAAATATTGTTTTCCCCGTTTGGCCCGTTACGGGGTGAGCTGGGGTTATCTGTCTCGAGACTGTACGGGGCGCGGGGTCGTCTCGCCGGTCGGCGGAACTGCGCGCGGGGCGGGGCGGCGTTCTGGACGGGAAAAGCCGGTGTTCGGGCGAACGGACGGACGGACTCTTTTCTTTGTCTATGCATGGGGCGTAACGTGTCGCTCGCGCTCCCGCGACGGGACGCGGGCGGGGCGTGGCGATGATTGCAGCGCGGAGCTACGCAACTGTTATCGTACTCGTTGCAGTTCGACGGGCGCCGCGGAAAAAGAATAATCGGGCGCGTCGGCGATCCGGCGGCGGTGTGCGCGGTGTCTGTACGGTCTCGAGTTACGGGTCGGCGACTCGGGGGCGTCGCTCGAAACGTACGCTCGGTGTGGCGGGTTTCGCGGGGTACGGATCGGGGTGGCGACAGGTGGCGAGGTCGGGCAGGGGAAGCGACTACGGTGGGCCGTCGGGGAGCGGCGCGC
>MU827033.1:0-17376 GCA_029204205.1 Desmophyllum pertusum | reverse complement strand
TTTTTTCCGGAATTAAATTATCTGGAGTCTGGGGACGCGTGGTTATCTAACAATAATAATAAAATTATAAATAATAATAGAACACATTTTAATTGACGTAGTTAGCCTCCGGAACACGTCTTTCTGACGGTCTTCACAACTTCACTGCTTTTCTACTCTTCTAATCATCAAAAATGCCCATCGATGCACGGTATACGGGTGTGTCAAACACAAATAGCATAGAAAAGGAATATCTCTTCAACAAGTGGATCGTCTTCCGTAGGCTGACGTCGACAGAACAGCTCGGGGTCCCAAGGGCTCACCGCGCGCCGCAGATTTTTCAGCCGCTGAGGCGCGAGTTTAAAAATGCTTCTAAAATAATGAAGGAAAAAGCCCATTGGGATTTTTTCTTTGTGAATATAATATTCTTCAACCTTCCTTAGTTTAATTGAAAGACTATATAGCTAGCAGAAGGGGTTATAGGTCACTTTAAGTGATTTTTTTTCCGGAATTAAATTATTCCATCCGTATACGGGGTCGTATGCGAATCGTACAATAACCTAGACTGCGAGCAGTCCCTCTTTCTTTCTTTATCGATCGCGAAAGCAAGCGACGAGAGAGCGGAAATCGAGCGCGAAGGGGAAAAAAGGCGCGAGCGAGCGGGAAAATGGGGGGCCGAGCGGAAGTGAGTCACGAAGAGCGAATAGAGGGACCTTAGCCGGCTTTTCTGGCCATCAAACCCGTGCTTGGATAACTCACGCCCCACCAAGCCGTAAACCTATTGAAAATTTAACTTTTTTTAATAACAAACTCTGCCCTTTAGGTCCACGTACGGCCAAAAATTAAACCAGCCCCCCGGGTCGCGAAGAAACGATTCTTTTTGTTTTTTTTTTTTTTTTACATCAACGCTGACTCGTGAGTTTTTTGCCGAGGCAAATTGCATGAAAAAATAACATGGCCTATTTAAACAAGACTGCTTGTTTTGGTGTTGAGTTAGTCTGTTCACAGCCTCTCTATTTTCTCAGATCGTTGTAGCCGCAAGCGTGTGTGTGAGTACGATCTTAGATTATGAATCAATCAACGAAACTCAGCGCTATGTGGAAAAAGCTGTATTTATGAAGTGAACCATCAGCATTTGTTGTCGCCAATGTCTGAAAGTCCAAAGACTGTCTTTATCCTCGTCAGCAACCTCAAGCCAAAATCGTTGGACGATGCTCTTCTTGGCGAACAATGATCAGATGCGGAGTAGACCTGTGATCCGACTCTAATGCGGAATCGCTCGAATCTTTCACGTTAACAAAACTCTGATAAATCATCCTCTTCCAGAAGGCCGTGGGAAGAACGGCCATTACATCCTTTCCCATCAGCAAAGCTTCGATTGCTTGCTTCTGTTCTTCCTTTAAAACTACTTCGTTCAAATGAAGAGATAAACATTGAAAACGTTCTGCATTCTCGCCACAAAGTTGCCGATATTGATGTCTCGCGCTATGAAATCTAAGCCGCTGTAGTGTCAACAAGTCGTCAAGAGGTTGTCAAGAAGTTAATACTAATCAAACTAATCTGACAGCGTCCATTGTCTAATTAGCCAATCCGAATTTTCCGTTGTCTGTACAACGGGAAATTCAGCACGGGTTTGATGCAGAAAAGCCGGCAGTCCCTCTATTCGCTCTTCGTCACTTCGTGACTCACTTCCGCTCGTCACTTCGTGACTCACTTCCGCTCGCCGCATTTCCCGCTCGCTTCGCGCTTCGCGCTCGATTTCCGCTCTCTCGCGCTTGCTTCGCGATCGATAAAGAAAGAGAAAGAGGGACTGCTCGCAGTCTAACAATAACCGTTTAACTGGGACCTCACATGACAACAAGAAACTAGCCTGCGAGCAAGCTCTCTGGGGTTTTTTGGGGGGTAAATATGCAAAATCTTGCAACAGAAATTTCAGAGCGGAATTTCTAACAAACGGGGAACAAATATTCTAGCTGTCCTGCGCTTTGAAACCCCTATCGATAGAGATGTTTTTCGATTCGACCCGTTTAGTACTTTTTGAGAAGCGACTTTCGAGCGTGTGAGATCGAATACAAGGCATTGCGTTACGTCAGAAAATTGAGACCACCACGAAGTTTCAATTGACCAAATTTTGACAGCTCAAAAGCTGGAAACGGCGGGGGGTTTTGAGGGGCGGAATTCAAAATTCTGAGACATTAGTGCAAGCTCTCTTCCCCCCGCTCTTTCTCTTTTCCCCCAAAAAACGCCAAGAGAGCTTGCTCGCAGGCTAACAAGAAACATGTACCCAGGCCAAGACAAAGTGAAATGCAAATAAATAAATCTAATTGTATTGTTATTATTGTATTGTATTGTAGGCAACTTTACGTTGAAAAAGGCCATTGAAAATGATATGTCCCGCTAATGAGATGCAATTATCGGTTAGACAACTGAGTTTAAAGTAAGTCGTGACAAGTTGTTCAGTCATTCGCACGAATCGAAATTTCTGTTTTGCTGAGTATTGGACAACTCTCGTGTAGAGCCAAGAAAATTGTACTTTTAGCGGGAGGATTGATTAAAAAGTTGGAACTTTGTAGGTATGTACGCATGCGCGCATTTGTTTTATTCCAAGTTGGTAGATTTTTGGGTGAAAAAAAAAGAGAATTGTTTTTGGCTCGCTCAAGCCAGATGTCGGTGTGTGCGACCTTTTGAGGGTTGGCAAATGGCAAATGGTCTCGCAAAATTTTACTCGAATTTCACAGGTACTCGCAGCCTCGTTTTTTGAGCGGTTCTGTACGTCTTGCAGTCTCGATTTTTTCGCAAAGCCGTTTAATTTTTTCGCAAAGTCTCAATTAGGTCTCGCCATTTAAAAATTCAAAAAGTCTCGGTCTCGCTAGCCTGCGAGGCAAGCTCGCAGGCTTACGGTCTCGCAGAGAAAAACGCTAATCTCGTCTTGCAAAGAGTCTCGAATTTACCATTCGCCACCCCTCATTTGATATGCTTACAACACTGTGATTGAAACAGTTTTAAACTGGACGGTACATGATTATTCTCGCTCGTAAAGCAAAGCTAAGACGGAAATACAATTTATAATTTGGCTGACCATTTCTCGGATAGTTTTATTGATTTTCAATCATTTTAAAAGTGGTATTATCGTATTATAGTAGCTGCGAATTTTAGCAGCTACTAAATATTTCTTTCCCAAGACTTAGCGACTATTTACTGATTTTATAGCGATTTTTAGAGATTTTTGGTCTTCTCTGTAGATGATTATTTAGAATTTTCATTCGCTAAATTTAGTAGGCGCTGAAAAATATATAGTTGAGGTGTTTGTGAGGCATAAAATGATAAAATGATTATTCAGCTACGTTGGTTTTAAAGATCTCGAAAGTTTATTTTTTGCTTGACTATGGTATGGAATAAATATGTTTAATTAATATAGCCAGATAATTCAAAGTTCCTGTCAGTGTCAGTATGTGGTCCGTGCTCCTTTAGAACAACTGAAATAGTATTTTACTTATTTTCTTTATGGACTACTTGAGTTTTATAGGTAAAATTTTCCTTTTGCTGAATTTTACTTATTTCGTGAGGAAACCATGCCAAACCGTACAAGCCTGTGGCAATTAGTTGCCTGTGGCAATTAGTTGAATTAATTTTAGCGGTTTATTTCATGCTCTTCGAATCGTTGCATGTAAATTAATTTGTAATTAAAACGTTTGAATCATGTCTTAAATATCCTTTTTCCCTTCAGTTTCTTTCACATAAGTTCGTTATACCTTTATATAATTAATTTAAATAACCGCCGAGAGTAAAATTATGACAGAGGAGGAATAATTATTTCATTATTACGGCTGGATAGCGTGCATGTAACTGAAATGGCTCATTTGAATATTACCATAGCAACCCGCGTCTCTATCACCAAGCCGGCACTTTTCTTTGAAGACAAAGCGGTGCCGACAACAGACCAATTCTCAATCAAGCCGTTGCTAAGAAGACGTCACGAAATATTTTCAAGCTCGCAGCACGCGTATAGCCTGCAAGAGCAGCTCAGGGGGATTTTTAGCCTGATCTTTCACGCCGGCTATTTGCAGGTTTATTACAGCGAGAGTCCTTTCGATACGCGCGCGATGTTCAAAGACCGCGCGCATGCGTTTGACAGTTCGACGCAAAAAAAAAGGACTGTTTTGCAGTCTAACTGGAAAGGGAAGCGAAGTAGATGAAAATGTTTATCGTAATGCATGAGGCGAAGCGAAATCAGTCTACAATGAAAAGAACACGTCTTCCTTCTGGATCGGATTTCGAGCGATAACGACCAAAGAAAACACATTTTTATTCTCGTGCATACTAATTTTCTTGCCTGGCATCCCACAGAAACGTATTAACAATAAAAAAGCACAATATCCTAGCAACTACATATTTGAGTGCTACTACGCACACTCGGTTGCCTGGCACCGCTATGACGTAACGGCCAAGTCCATTTATTAGTGCAGTTGCCCTCCGCCCCCTCCTTTCTGGTTCAGCAATTTATACAAATCGAAACTTTCACTTGACCTAAATGTTTTTCCATTATTTCCCAATGCGTCACCAGGTTTGCTGAAGACTTCAGTAAAAGAGTTTTATTGTCTGCTCAGCTAAAGTTAAAGGAAACATTGACTCCATGTCGAAGAAACTGGATCACTTTTCTTCGATCGTAAAACTTAATGTCGGCGGTCACACTTTCACAACAAGCGTTCAAACGCTGACCAAAGATCCAAACTCGATGCTGGCGGCCATGTTTTCAGGGAGGTTTGAGATGAAACCTTCTGAAGATGGCTCGTTCTTCATCGACCGAGATGGAACCCACTTCCGGTTTATACTCAATTATCTTCGTAACGGAGAGTTGATTTTACCAGAAGAAGCAACATTTCTCAAGGAACTTGAAGCTGAAGCTAAGTTTTATCAGATTCAAGGAATAATTGACGAGTTAAGGCCTTGTAAACCTGCAGTTCAAGCAAGTACACCAACCACACCATTTGAAGAGTCGGTGATTCTGACGAATGAAGATCATCGAAGCGTGTTGCAAGGCTGGCTGCCTCCACAAGACGGCAAATGGCGTGTTCTGTTCCGAGCTTCTCGAGATCGCTTCGCTGCTGAAACCTTTCATTCCAAATGTGATAACAAAGGACCCACGGTCACCATTGTGCAGAGTGGAAACAATATTTTTGGAGGATTCACAGAAATGTCGTGGGCAAGCGGTTAGTTTTACATAGAAATGTTTTATTTAGGGCATACACCTTTCCCGCCTCTCTTCTTCGACAATTTAATCAATGACGATAAACTTATTTTTTTCTCTTGCTTGTATCTAAACTTCATTTCCGCGTTTATCTGGCGAGCTATATGGCGTACCCACTGACAGAAGTTGACCTAGCCTGCGAGCAAGCTCTCTTGGCGTTTTTTTGGGAAAAGAGGTGAATGCCGCCCCTCAAAACCCCCCGCCGTTTCCAGCTGTTTTGCGCTGTCAAACTGATTTGGTCAATTGAAACTTCGTGGTCGTCTCAATTTTCTACGTAACGCAATGCCTTGTATTGGATCTCACACGCTCGAAAGTCGTTTCTCGAAAAGTATAGCCTGAGATCAGGCTCCTGAAGAAAATTTGCGAGCGAAGCGAGCCGAGTCGCTGCCAGGGGCGAGTGACTCGGCTCGCTTTGCTCGCAAATTTTCTTCAGGAGCCTGATATCAGGCTACGAAAAGTACAAAACGGATCGAATCGAAAAACATCTCTATTGATAGGGGTTTCAAAGCGCAGGACAGCTAGAATATTTGTTCCCCGTTTGTTAGAAATTCCGCTCTAAAATTTCTGTTGCAAGATTTTCATATTTAATTACAAAAGCAAGTGTGTAGTATTTCCCAGTATGCTACGAAAAATGTTGTTTCTCCGGAACTACCGTGCCATTTGACTCGAGAGAGGTCTCTTTGGAAAGCATTTTCAAAGCGTCGCTGAACAGAAAAAAATATTTAGTACGTGCCCCTTCGAAGTTTACTTCCAAAAATAACCTGAACTAATTTTTCTGCATGAGAGATAAACACTTAAAGCGTCATGTTTGCTAAGAAGACGTCATCAATTAATTAATTTCCACCAATCAGCATTTCGCGTCGATTTTTTGAGCGCAGATATTCAAAACTCTGAAACATCCTTGCAAGCTCTCTTTCACTTTCCGACCTCCCCACCCCCACCCCCCCCCCCCCTCCAACAAAAACCCAGAGAGCTTGCTCGCAGGGCTAAAGTTGACCCCGTCCCCTTTAAATAGATTATAGATACAAAGATTATATACGCATTTTCCCGGAGAAAAATTTTTGTCGCAAAGAAGAGGTTACAGTACAGTGTCAGCCCTAGCTCAGTTTTTTTCGCAGGAATGCCTGTTGAAGTAGCGACGTATCTCGCTGTCACTCCGGGATCAGAAATAAAAGCTGTAAAATTTCATTTACAGGTCGGATCACGTGGGTCACAAGCTCACAAGCGTTCTTGTTTAGCATGGTCAACCCGCATGGCCTGGGACCAACTAAAATACCAATCAACAAGAAACAACTGAAAGGCTTCTACTGTGATTGTAGGCCTGGGACCAACGTTTGGAGGCAATCGGACTTACAGGTTATATCAGGAAAGGTGAACAGGAATACTTCAGGTTATAGTCATCTTGGCTTTTGTTTTGACAGCTCCTCTGGGACAGCAGGCGACGTTCTTAGCAGGAGTGAAAACATTTACTGTTACAGATTACGAAGTGTTTGGACTCTGCACGTGATAGGTTACTGGGGCTACTCAAGCCTAGTACCCAGGCCAGTTCCCTTCCTGCCCACTCGATTGGCGCGAAATTTCATGACGTCACCGAATAACATACAGCGGGAACCGTTCCCAGGCCGTATCGTGTACTTCTTGTTTGTCCGCGAGAGGAAAAACGCCTTGAGGTCTGGGACTAGACGAGGGTGCTGCCACCTTCATAGGCTGTTCACTTTTGAACGAAGTTGAAGAGTGAAAGTGGTATTTTTTCCACGCTCTTCTCTTTACGAGGGGTGGGGAGGGGTGGGTTGGTAGTCTGTAATACGAGTCAATCAGCCATACACAAGTACCATGGCGAACATAGTTAGATAATTAACACCGAAAAGCCCCATTGAGGAGTGTTAATAAATTTTGTATTGTATTGTATAGTTTGAACGCTGTATTGATTCCAAATTACCCAACCACCGAAATGAAGTTGTAACAAAATAAGTTACATATTGAAGCGAGAGAAAACAAAGCCAGCTAAGAAACTTGTTTGCATCCATGGCGGCTAAGACTGTTCCTTTTAAATACTGCCACAAATATATAAATACCTTCCAATAGAATGTTTTTTCTATTATACGTATCGAAAGTATGCGTTTACTTGGTTTTTACTTTACTACGTTCTCTGATTGGTTTAAAAAAAAAACTCGCGCCACTTCTTAACCAATCAGATGCTAAACTAAAACCGCCGACTTGGTAGGCACACGTGTTCTCGGGCTTGGCGCCGGTGACATGTATTAGTTTCGAGTTCTGATTGGTTCCTCATGTTGTGTGCGTCTTGTTGTGATTGGCCAGCAGTGATTACTTTGCGGTCTTGGGTTGGTTACTGTATATTACACTCAATATGGAAAAACGGCTCTATCTCTTAAATTTGCCACGTCATTTGGAATTCGGAAAACAAAAACCCGAATCTGAAGAGAGAGAGTAACTTCTTCCGAATAAACGCGTTCATTAAACAGGATCTTTCGGTCTCGTCTCTTTGTGTGGAAGATAAATCGGTTGCTAAATCTCCGATGGTTTGTTTTTACAATACACATAACGCGGGGCATCCAACCGCTAATAATATGATTTTTTTTTTTTTTTTTTTCCTTGATCCAGAATCTCCACATGCTTTTATGAAATACTCTTCGCGGTCCAGATCCCACATTACGAAAGCAACCGCGCAACGTTAGACCACGTGGTGTAGTCCCTGGGGGGTTATTCATACGCAGATAAAACAAGTACGTCTCTCGCGAGAGTCTGCGACGAAGTCCTGGAGGTTTGCGCACGGGTTTTTAGCAATGATTCAAAAGCTTGGCTTCTCTGAAAGATAGATACAAAAATATAGACTAAATCAAAGAATTTTGTCCGCCCAACAGCTCAGGCGGGATCAACTGGAAGGTGCGTGAAGGGTTTCTGTTCATATTAATTAATTATTAATTCATTCATTTATGGAGATGTCAATGGCACATGACGTCACAAGGCGTGTGTGCAGGCGCTTGCCTTTCAATCTGATAATTGGGACACGGCGGCCAGGGTTGAATCGGCCCGGGGTTCTTTTTTTTTTCATTTCCCCTTTTGTTTCAGTTTAATTGCACAGACTTCGATAAAATGCGTGCCGTGCAGAATGCGGACATAAATAGGAACGGCTACCTCAAGAATTGCTCTAAGCCTTAGCATGTGTTTTTATGCGAATTTAGTTATACAGCCAGGTATACGAGGGAAGTTTTATATATCAAATACGCGATTCCCAAAAAAGTAGCCAAGAACAGATGGTGTTAAGTTTGATTTTATCTCATCGGGCGACTTTGCTGGCTAAGTTATAATTGGCATTAAAACAGATTCACCAAGCTAGAGTACTGAAGTATACCACGGCAGAGCTGTGATGCATATAACTGATAAAACAAAACCTAACCTCCCAGCTTTAGAGACCCTGTTCCCTTCCCCCCTAAAATACACCCAATCACTAGCATTCCGCGAGACTCTGCTGCGAGACCGCGTATTTCTAAGTTAAGAAATGTTTCAAGTCACGTTTCTTGTGGTTAAGCCCACAAACGCCCATAAGTTAAGTTTTCCTCAAGAATAGCAATAAGCAAGAGAGGGGACATGATCTAAGGATAGAAGCTTCCCCTCATCACATGGGTCCTCTTGCCGGGGGGGGGGGGGGGGGGGGGTCGCTAACTTCCCATACATTCCCCCCCCCTCTTAAATTGGAATGTGCAAACCCTTCAGATTCACGAGTAGCCTATTTTAATTTTTAATAGAACGAAATCGAACGATTCGACAACCTTTCAACTGGGGCCGATTAGATCACTTGTTGATCCAACGTACCCTAGCAGGATTGTCGTCCACGGTTGCTTGCTTGAAAATTTTGTTATTTGACGACCCTATGCAAATAACGAGCTGCAAAGGAGACTCCACCATCACAAGCAACCGTGTTGAAAAATTTTCAGTTATAGCAAGAGAATATGAAGGGTAAGAGAGGTATGTCCCATACATGGGTCATTTTCTATTCTATAATCCATCTGATGCTATTTTTAGATCATTATCGTTACCAGTGCACCTCGGATAATTTGTCCTTCGCGCGCGTTGCGTGGGTGTTTTCGTGCAGTGCTTACATGAAGGCTAAATGAGGAGTACCTCCAGGAGCGTTTCGGTTTGTGGAAGCAAATTCAAGAAACGGAGAAAGTAAGAGACGAAGTTTCTGTGAAGGAGAATGTTCTAAGTGAAGTATTTATTTTACATGGGGGAAGAAGTAAGATAATTCAAGCTTATAGATCCTTTATAGGTTCGAGATAGCATAAACTTACCGTGTAAGATTGTGGACTTATAGTTTTCATGAAACCTCTTTCTATAATTACACGACTTTTAAATAAATTTACTTTTATGTTGCCCACAGCTCCTATTTTCTGAACAGTATACTGTGCAAAAAGATCTCGCTAGGACTTCCGCAGTAACAGGAAGCAGAAAAACTCCACACACTGTTGATGCGACAACTGGGAGTAAGAAATCCTCAGCTTTGAATTTTGTGGAAGCGTGTACGGAACGAAGACACCCGGACCTTGAATAATTTTCTTCTGGCCAAACGATTGATTGAGTTTTCATGTGTTGGTTCAGTTGGGAATTCACACTGAAATAGAACTTGTATCATCTGGAAGCATCTAGGGCATCTGCCCGGCTTTATGTCATTATCGTCAGCCAGTTGAAAAGCAGTATTCAGAGCAACATGAGGACATATAAATTATGGAGGCAAATAATATACGCTGCAATTTTCTTGAGAAGAGATTTAATAAAACGTGGGGATATTGTGTGGCCGCTGCGCGGTGGGACATTTCTGGTTTGCCTTTTCAGGAGAAATCTTTATCCAGCCAAAGCAGAGAAGAATAAACTCTCTGACCTGGGAAAGAGTTTTTTCTGTTATGGCACACTGTTCTTGTTGACATACCTTCCTTCGATTCCCATCTAAGTTGTCACATAGTAAATCTATTTTTCAACCCACTGGTATTATTGCAGTCCAAAATATTTTTGGGCAAATTATATTAACATCCACACAAATGGATCATGATGACAGATCCGTGAGGATATTCATTTATTTGTGGACATTCATGTGTATCTATTAACATTTTTGTAGGATAATTAATACTGTTTATCCTCTCTTAATAGTCACATTATGAAAAATTTAATTATCTGTCCCTTAATATCCCAATGGAATTATTTGTTTGTATGCGATAATCATGACGTTTATTTACTAAAGCCTATTTTCACAGATAATGGACCCAATGATCCACCTCAATCTAGGGATAAATTATACATTCCAGACTCTGATATCCTGTAAGTTTAATATTTTGAATGGTCGGTTCAGTGAGAATAGATAATTTTTAAACATAAACATAATATCCCAGTCTTGAGACACTGCAATGAAATTTATTATTTATTTACGGTTTGTATATTACTTTGATGAACACCTGTATATAAGATTTTTTCAAAAAATTTTGAATGGTGTGTTCCAGTGAAAACTGTTGCACAAGTTGAAATAATAATTCAAATTCAGAAACCATAATATCCAGTCTTAGCACTGGTACAATGAAATAATTTTACTTACACTGTACGGACTCTGATGATCCTGTTTTAGGGATATAAGATTTTTGAAATAAATTTTTGGAATGGTGTATTCAGTGAATCTGTTTCACAGAGTAAAATAATAATTTGAAATGGTGTGTTCAATGAAACATGTTTTATAAGTGAAATAATATAAGTTAATCATTCACATAACAATCAGTCCTTGGAAAACTGTACTGAAATTAATTTATTTACACTGGTACAGACTGATATCCGGTACGTTTTTAGGGATATTATATAACATTTTGAAAGGGCAATTTTGAAATGGTGTGTTTCAGTGGAACTGTTCACATATTAAAATGAAATAATAATTTAACATAAACATAATATCCAGTCTTAGCACTGCACTTGCAAAGTGAACTTATAACCTTGGGGGGTACAGACTCTGATAAGTTTTTAGGGATATATAAAGATTTTTAAAAAGACAATTTTGAATGGTTGTGTTTCAGTAAATACAAGTGAAATGATATAAATTTAATCATCAAGTCTTGAGGCACTGCAATTAAATTAATTTAATTTTACACTGTACAGACTCTGATATCCTGTAAGTTTTAGGGATATAAGATTTTAAAATTGCTTTATTTAATTCTCAATATGATGTACATGCTTGCTCACATATGAATGTATTGACATAATGTGGATAAACTATAAGCTTATGCTTAGTCAAAAATGTCAAATTGTAATAAGCAAGCAATCATGGAATGATTACTATCTTTTAATTTTGGTTGGCTCTCGGCTTTGAACTCAACTCTTTGCGCTCTTCACTCCTTGTTTGTCAGCCGTCAGTTTAAATTTGGAAGCCCTAGGCTTTCATTTATGGGAGGAATATTTTTATTTTACCTCCCCGTCATCGGAAGACGTTGCTATAGTTAAGGACAAATAATATTATCTGACATTTCTCCTTCCCCTTCGTCTAGTTCACTATCGTCCACTTTCTAACGTAGAACTCAGCATTTTCATCTTCGTGACGTTCTTTTAATATCAGCCATGTCGGAGAATTCTTTTGAGAACGTTTTCCCGTTTGCTTTTGTGGCTGAAACAACTTTTACCAGCTGAGATTCATCGACAAAACGGATCTCCGCATCTTCCGCCATTTTGTTTTCGCGAAAGAAACGTGTACTCCACGCGGCGATCGCGCGGGGCTATCCACGCAGAAAAAAAAGAGAAGATATCACGTGTCATAAATAGGGTAATTTGATTTGGCATATTGACTAACGCGGTAGCTGATCTGAAAAATAGCATCATATGGATTTATCATAGAAATGACCCATGTATGGGGACATGTCCCTCTCTTACCCTTCATATTCTCTTGGTTATAGTCAATGCAAGGCCCGATCAAACGGTCACCAAAACATTTGTCACAACATTCTCTTAACATTTGTTGAGACATGTTGTGAGATGTTGAGGGCCCATGCCAGCTCCTCGCCCGGTCAAACGGCACATCAAACAACTCTCGACATTTCAAGAACAAAAGAAAGGTTGTGAACGATGTTGAGACCCAAAGTTTAAAAGGAATTCAGCCTCGTCTCAACACACTCGGGCAACATTGTTGCGAGGGGTGGTTTCAGGCTACATCAACACGAGCGCTCAACATCGGCGTTGCACAACAAATGTTTGAGAGAGATGTTGTTGGACAAATGTCTGTGACTCGGGGGTTTGATCGGGGCCTTAGGCGGCTTGTCGAGATAACAATTGTGGGATTGACAACTCTTCTTATTGTTTTACCCATCCTCCCTCTAGCCATAAGGGTAGCATTTATATAGTGTTTACCTTCAAGTGGGCTTCCTATGTATACCGGCCTAAAAATAAAGTCACGTTTATCCCCGAGTCCTGGGGTAATTGGGGGTCGAGAGTCGAGAGTACTAGGTCGAGAGTCGAGAGTACATATCGAGAAGTCCGAGACGGGACCATGTCCGAGAGTCGATAAATAAGTCAATAACTCTATAAAATCGATTAATTAATGTCAATTGATAAACTAAAGTCCCAGGCGATCTCCAGGCCGCGCTTCGCTCGCCGATTTTCTAGCGGCGCTATTCCCCGGCCATAACCCCTTTCCTTTGCAATGTTCCATTTTCCAATGGCTTAAGATTCATATTTATGGCTGGAAGGTACAAATAACTATACAAAAATAACTTATCTTTTTGTAACAGTGCTTTGCAAGTTTTCAAATGGCTAAAATAAGCGTAAATGCCGCAAAATGTGAGATTTCACCCGGTGGACTGTCGTTAGTCTTGTGTTAGTGGCTGTGTGTTTCCGGACATTGTTTACGCATAATAAGAGTACCGCATTAGTCACTTTCTTCTTTCGCACGCTACCCGGCTTTGCTTGGAAGGACATTTCAGTTATTTAAAATAGGTTTATAGCACACAAGCAATAGGTATGAATGACAAAAAAAGCGGTACAAACTATTTGGCGTTAGGAGCTTGTAATTAACACAGTGAAGCTCTGCAAAATTAATGACAACGATTTGGCGGAATGATTTTACGTAAACAAAAAATGCTTAGAAAAAGGCCGTAGAGGAAATAGATGATATCACCTACTATCGGCCTTGGAGTGTGCCGAGAACGGGAGCTACATGTGAAAACTATGTGAAACCATTGTTTATTTTACTGAAAGATTCTGTTCGTATCTTTTTCATTAAATATGAGCATCTTGGTCATCTTGATATGAGATAACAATCCGAAGATTGACGCAAAGACTTACGAAAATTCCAGAGGGAAGATCCGAAGATATTTCGACTATATCCGTGATACATTTCATCCACCATTAATTATC
Organism: Desmophyllum pertusum; assembly: GCA_029204205.1. Taxonomy (NCBI): domain Eukaryota; kingdom Metazoa; phylum Cnidaria; class Anthozoa; order Scleractinia; family Caryophylliidae; genus Desmophyllum; species Desmophyllum pertusum. The sequence continues at coordinate 3,752 of MU827033.1, read as the reverse complement.
GATTGATAGAGTTGTATTGGACTATTTATCGAACTCTCGACCATTTCAGCCGTGCTCGACTCCTCGACATGGTTACTCTCGACTCTCGACAATTACCCAGACTCCTTTATCCCCTGAACACGTGTGTTGAGCGATCTTAAGTGATTTTTTCCGGAATTAAATTATCCATCCGTATACGGGGTCGTATACGAATTCAGAACTGGGACCCACATACACAACAAGAAACTAGCCTGCGAGCAAGCTCTCTGGGGTTTTTTGTGGGGGTAAATATGCAAAATCTTGCCAACAGAAATTTCAGAGCGGAATTTCTAACAAACGGGGAACAAATATTCTAGCTGTCCTGCGCTTTGAAACCCTATCGATAGAGATGTTTTTCGATTCGACCCGTTTAGTACTTTTTGAGAAACGACTTTCGAGCGTGTGAGATCGAATACAAGGCATTGCGTTACGTCAAAAAATTGAGACCACCACGAAGTTTCAATTGACCAAATTTTGACAGCTCAAAAGCTGGAAACGGCGGGGGGTTTTTGAGGGGGCGGAATTCAAAATTCTGAGACATTAGTGCAAGCTCTCTTTCCCCCGCTCTTTCTCTTTTCCCCCAAAAAACGCCAAGAGAGCTTGCTCGCAGGCTAACAAGAAACATGTACCCAGGCCAAGACAAAGTGAAATGCAAATAAATGTATTGTATTGTTATTATTGTATTGTATTGTAGGCAACTTTTACGTTGAAAAAGGCCATTGAAAATGATATGTCCCGCTAATGAGATGCAATTATCGGTTAGACAACTGAGTTTAAAATAAGTCGTGACAAGTTGTTCAGTCATTCGCACGAATCGAAATTTCTGTTTTGCTGAGTATTGGACAACTCTCCGTGTAGAGCCCAAGAAAATTGTACTTTTAGCGGGAGGATTGATAAAAGTTGGAACTTTGTAGGTATGTACGCATGCGCGCATTTGTTTTATTCCAAGTTGGGAGATTTTTGGGTGAAAAAAAAAAGAGAATTGTTTTTGGCTCGCTCAAGCCAGATGTCGGTGTGTGCGACCTTTTGAGGGTTGGCAAATGGCAAATGGTCTCGCAAAATTTTACTCGAATTTCACAGGTCTCGCAGCCTCGTTTTTTTGAGCGGTTCTGTACGACTTGCAGTCTCGATTTTTTTCGCAAAGGCCGTTTAATTTTTTCGCAAAGTCTCAATTAGGTCTCGCCATTTAAAATTCAAAAAGTCTCGGTCTCGCTAGCCTGCGAGCAAGCTCGCAGGCTACGGTCTCGCAGAGAAAAAACGCTAATCTCGTCTTGCAAAGAGTCTCGAATTTACCATTCGCCACCCCTCATTTGATATGCTTACAACACTGTGATTGAAAACAGTTTTAGAACTGGACGGTACATGATATTCCTCGCTCGTAAAGCAAAGCTAAGACGGAAATACAATTTATAATTTGGCTGACCATTTCTCGGATAGTTTTATTGATTTTCAATCATTTTAAAAGTGGTATTATCATATTATAGTAGCTGCGAATTTTAGCAGCCTACTAAATATTTCTTTCCCAAGACTTTAGCGACTATTTACTGATTTTATAGCGATTTTTAGAGATTTTGGTCTTCTCTGTAGATGATTATTTAGAATTTTCATTCGCCTAAATTTAGTAGGCGCTGAAAAATATATAGTTAAGGTGTTTGTGAGGCATAAAATGATAAAATGATTATTCAGCTACGTTGGTTTTGAAGATCTCGAAAGTTATTTTTTGCCTTGACTATGGAATGGAATAAATATGTTTAATTAATATAGCCAGATAATTCAAAGTTCCTTTCATTGTAACTTTGTGGTCGTGGCTCCTTAGAACAACTGAAATAGTATTTTACTTATTTTCTTTATGGACTACTTGAGTTTTATAGGTAATATTTTCCTTTTGCTGAATTTTACTTATTTCGTGAGGAAACCATGCCAAACCGTACAAGCCTGTGGCAATTAGTTGCCTGTGGCAATTAGTTGCCTGTGGCATAATAGTTGATATTTTAGCGGTTTCTTTCATGCTCTTCGAATCGTTGCATGTAAATTAATTTGTAATTGAAACGTTTGAATCATGTCTTAAAATATCCTTTTCCCCTTCAGTTTCTTCACATAAGTTCGTATATACCTTTATATAATTAATTTTATGTCCGCTTAAACATAAAATAACCGCCGAGAGTAAAATTATGACAGAGGAGGAATAATTATTTCATTAATATTAGTCTGGATAGCGTGGCAGGTAACTGAAATGGCTCATTTGAATATTACCATAGCAACCCGCGTCTCTATCACCAAGCCGGCACTTTTCTTTGAAGACAAAGCGGTGCCGGGCAACAGACCAATCTCAATCAAGCCGTTGCTAAGAAGACGATCACGAAATATTTTCAAGCTCGCAGCACGCGTATAGCCTGCAAAAGCAGCTCAGGCGGATTTTTAGCCTGATCTTTCACGCCGCTATTTGGCAGGTTTATTACAGCGAGAGTCTTTCGGATACGCGCGCGATGTTCAAAGACCGCGCGCATGCGTTTGACAGTCCGACGCAAAAAAAAAAAAGGACTGTTTTGGCAGTCTAACTGGAAAGGAAAAGGAAAGCCGAAGTAGATGAAAATGTTTTATCGTAATGCATGAGGCGAAGCGAAATCAGTCTACAACGAAAAGAACACGTCTTCCTTCTGGATCGGATTTCGAGCGATAACGACCAGGGAAAACACATTTTTATTCTCGTGCATACTAATTCCTTGCCTGGCATCCCACAGAAACGTATTAACAATAAAAAAGCACAATATCCTAGCAACTACATATTTTGAGTGCTACTGCGCAACACTCGGTTGCCTGGCACCGCTATGACGTACGGCCCAAGTCCATTCATTTAGGCCAGTTGCCCCCCGCCCCCCTCCTTTCTGGTTCAGCAATTTATACAAATCGAAACTTTCACTTGACCTAAATGTTTTTCCATTATTTCCCAATGCGTCACCAGGTTTGCTGAAGACTTCAGTAAAAGCGTTTTATTGTCTGCTCAGCTAAAGTTAAAAGGAAACATTGACTCCATGTCGAAGAAACTGGATCACTTTTCTTCGATCGTAAAACTTAATGTCGGCGGTCACACCTTTCACAACAAGCGTTCAAACGCTGAACAAAGATCCAAACTCGATGCTGGCGGCCATGTTTTCAGGGAGGTTTGAGATGAAACCTTCTGAAGATGGCTCGTTCTTCATCGACCGAGATGGAACCCACTTCCGGTTTATACTCAATTATCTTCGTAACGGAGAGTTGATTTTACCAGAAGAAGCAACATTTCTCAAGGAACTTGAAGCTGAATGCTAAGTTTTATCAGATTCAAGGAATAATTGACGAGTTCAGGCCTTGTAAACCTGTAGTTCAAGTTAGTAAACCAGCCACACCATTTGAAGAGTCGCGTGATTCTGACGAATGAAGATCATCGAAGCGTGTTGCAAGGTTGGCTGCCTCCACAAGACGGCAAATGGCGTGTTCTGTTCCGAGCTTCTCGAGATCGCTTCGCTGCTGAAACCTTTCATTCCAAATGTGATAACAAAGGACCCACGGTCACCATTGTGCAGAGTGGAAGCAATATTTTTTGAGGATTCACAGAAATGTCGTGGGCAAGTGGTTAGTTTTACACAGAAATGTTTTATTTAGGGAGTACGTTCTTGCACCCTTTCCCGCCTCTCTTCTTCAACAATTTCATCACTGTCAAATAATAAGCCCATTTATCTCTTCCTTGATCTGAA
>MU827032.1:0-17482 GCA_029204205.1 Desmophyllum pertusum | reverse complement strand
CCGCTTGTTTTAAGAATCTGCACAAGAAAATAACGTTACCTAATAATAAGGCGGATGTACAGACAAGTACAGTTACTTTCTTTCTTCCTGATACTTTCAATGTCACCCCACGATTGCGTATCAGAGTGAGATTTTGCTTTTCAGCAGCAGTATGTGGGGGGGGGGGGGGTGTTTCTGAGACGTCATCAAGTCCTGCTAGGGCTCTCGCCCGTCCGAGCTCTGCAACACAAAGAGCCTGTATCACTATTCCCAGTGGGGCAAAACAATGCAGTAAGATGTTTGGTAGGGAGAAATGTGAAGATCTAAAAAAGATATCTTAAATTGATCGTTGTCTACAAGAAAATGTCGCAAAATTTTTCGCATTGTCAATAGACTTGAAACAGATAGCGGGATACTTCCTGGATTGGTTTTTCTTTGGAAATAACTTCACGAATGAAAGTATTGCAAAGGCAGGATAACTCGTTTTTGACAATCAACGCGATATCTTTACTTATTAGAGAGTGCCATCTCGATTATTTTGTGCAGCCTTGCCCGCCATATTCACCAGAGGATTTGAAACACACTTCCAAGGTTTTCGCGTAATCTACTGCTTCTCCATGTCTGTCACCCAACGGCTTTTCTGAATCACAAAGTGCTTTCTCGAAATATTCCTTAGCCTTGAGATATTCACCGAGAGAAATTAACACAGTTTCCTTTAGGTTTCCGTAACATGTTGTTTCTCCATTTGTGTCACCGATCGCTTTTGTGATCACAAGTGCTTTCTCGTGATATTCCTTAGCCTTGAGATATTCACGGAGAGATAGAAACCACACTGCCTAGGTTTCCGTAATCTGATTCCTTCTCCTTTTCTGTCGTCGATGGCTTTTCCTGATCACAAGTGCTTTCTCGAAATATTCCTTAGCCTTGAGATATTCACCGAGAGAATAAAACACACTGCCTAGGTTTCCGTAATCTGCTCCTTCTCCTTTTCTGTCGCCGATGGCTTTTCTGATCCCAGTGCTATCTCAAAATATTCCTTAGCCTTTAGATATTCACCGATAGAAAGAAACACCTTTCCTAGGTTTCCGTAATCTGATCCTTCTCCTTTTCTGTCGCCGATGGCTTTTCTGATCACAAGTGCTTTCTCTAAATATTCCTTAGCCTTGAGATATTCACCGATAGAAAAAAACACATTTCCTAGGTTTCCGTAACATGAGCCTTCTCCATTTTTGTCACCGATCCCTTTTTTGATCACAAGTGCTTTCTCGATATTTTCTTCAGCCTTGCCATATTCACCCAGAGATTGAAACACACTTCCAAGGTTTGCGTAATCTGCTGCTTCTCCTTTTCTGTCGCCGATGGCTTTTCTGATGCACAAGTGCTTCTCGAATATTCCTTAGCCTTGAGATATTCACCGATAGAAAGAAACACATTTCCTAGGGTTTCCGTAACATGATCCTTCTCCTTCTCTGTCGCCGATGGCTTTTTTGATCACAAGTGCTTTCTCGTAATATTCCTTAGCCTTGAGATATTCACCGAGAGAATAAAACACACTGCCTAGGTTTCCGTAATCGTTTCCTTCTCCTTTTCCTGTCGCCCGATGGCTTTTCTGATCACAAGTGCTTTCTCGAAATATTCCTTAGCCTTGAGATATTCACCGATAGAAAGAAACACATTTCCTAGGTTTTCCGTAACATGATCCTTCTCCTTCTCTGTCGCCGATGGCTTTTCCGATCACAAGTGCTTTCTCAAAATATTTCTTAGCCTTGAGATATTCACCGATAGAAAGAAACACATTTCCTAGGTTTCCGTAATCTAATCCTTCTCCTTCTCTGTCGCCGATGGCTTTTCTGATCACAAGTGCTTTCTCGAAATATTCCTTAGCCTTGGGATATTCACCGAGAGAATAAACACACACTGCCTAGGTTTCCGTAACATGATCCTTCTCCTTTTTTGTCTCCAATTTCTTTTCTGATCACTAATGCTTTCTCGTTGTATTCTTTAGCATTGACAAATTCTCCAAGGTGATACAGCATAGTTTTCAAGTTTTCCATAAGCATTTGCTTCTCCTTCACTGTCGCCAATTTCTTTCAAGATGTTGATTGCTCTCTCATAAAGTTCTTTTGCCTCTATATGTTTATTTTGAATCTGATATATTTGTGCCATTTGTATGGTAACACTGGCTTTTTTACTACATTCGGGCAATAAGACAAGAGCTTTACTCCCGTATTGGATTGCATTTGTGTAATCAGCGATTACAGAGTACGCCCAGAACATTACACAATAAATACCACCACAAAAGATATTGGCCAATTCTTCTTGCATTCCCTGACGTTTATCATTTAGGATAATTAAACATTCCTTACATAACTCGATTGCCTTCAGACTGCGACCGGTGTTGAGAAGGAAGGTAGCAACATACTAAGGCTATAAAGATGGCTTCTACAATTTCATCTATGCTGTCCATGATACTCTTTTCTGTAAACCTGATAAAAAGAAATACAAAGTAACACATTTTAAATGTTATCAGACATTACAATACAGTCCCAACCGTACACCAATACATAAACTTTACTCTAATTGAAACTCCCTACAACGGCCACCTCTCTATAACAGCCAGGATTTTTCGTCCCAACTGTACACCGATACATACACTTTACTCTAATTGAAACCTCCCTACAACGGCCACCTCTCTACAACGGCCAGTTATTTCGGCCCCGAGGTGGCCGTTGTAGAGAGGTTCAACTGTATATCTTTTACAGAAACCTGCCACGTGACCTTATATCAATCATGCAAGGCTTGCCATCCAGCATCCTTTTCCATGCATAATATCGGAAGGCTTTTACGGGGATTACGGCTGCGAGAAGTACTGGACTCTGATGTTGTATAGGAATTATCCAATTATAGTTCTTCGGCGACAGCTATTACAATGTAATAACCCGGATGACGATTACGACGACAAACATATATTATGGAACTTTTATAATCTATTTTATTCTTACTAATTTCTTTACATTCTTTCCACTTCTGACATCAAATTCGTACAACCATCCTTTTGTATGCTTGAGAAGGTCACGTGATCACGGTTCTGCAAAGGGTCTATTATTGTTCATTCATTGTACTAAAGCAGTGGACCTGATGTCCAAGCACAGTCTGACTTTTGCAAAATGTTGGTCGTCAAACCTGATTGTGTGATGAGTGATTGTTATTTCTAGCTTATTCTTCAGTACAAATCAAATGTAAATGAACACGATTTTCTCAGGCTCAAAAAAGGTACTACGACCAAACTGACCCACACCGCCGGAGATTCTCCCGGTTTCCGTATTATAAAGCGACTATAAGAGTGTTGCTACTATCCTGTGTGGGATGCTAGTCCAGCACCAGCATTTTGTCGCCGGTAGCCATTAGTGCTCCTGAGTGGAGAGCCAGTGCCTCTCTCCACTGCTGTCTCCACCCAAGGAGTATAAATGCGAGTTAAGTGAGAGTTAAGTGTCTTGCCCAAGAACACAACACAATTTCCCCCGGCCAGGACTCGAATAAATCTTCTTTAAAATTTTCAAACTTTCAAACCGCCATAAAAAGGTCTAAAAACCCAGACTTGAGCATCCGTGAAATTGACAACCTTACTAATTTCGGCACCATTTTGTTACTACCATATTTTTATATGTTTTAGAAGGTCGCGTGACACGGTTCTGCTAAGGGGCTATTATTCTCATTCATCATACTAAAGCATGGACCTTATGTCCAAAAACAGTCTGACATTTGCAAAATTTGGTCGTCAAACCTGATTGTGTGATGAGTGATTGATATTTCCAGCTTATTCTTCAATACAAATCAAATGTAAATAACCACAAGCTCATAAAAGTACTACGACCAAACTGACCCACACCGCCGGAGATTCTCCCGGTTTCCGTATTATAAAGCGACTATAAGAGTGTTGCTACTATCCTGTGTGGGATGCTAGTCCAGCACCAGCATTTTGTCGCCAGTAGCCATTTATACTCCTGAGTGGAGAGCCAGTACCTCTCTCAACTGCTGTCTTCACCCAAGGAGTATAAATGCAAGTTAAAGGGACACTGTCCCGACAAATTTGCTCAAAACTGTTATAAATGCACGAAATGGTCCCTAAATCTATGAAATAAGGACTTAATAAACTATAACTAAATGATAAAAAGCAATTTCTTCAAGAATTTCCATACTGCAAACACAATTTTTGCAAAATTTCAAAGATTTCCGAGCCAAACTTGAAACTTTGAAAAACTGACATCCTGACGTTTTTTTCAAAAATCCATATTGCAATCCATTTCCAACCTCGCTGTCGTTAGTCATCCTCACTTCCTAATGGGTTCCTGTCATTTCTCAAGTGCTATTCTACAGAATCAAACCATTATTGTTCAACTTCCTATGATCTAGATATGTTTTTGAGCTTCCCAAAATCATGCTAAAATGAGGACAGTGTCCCTTTAAGTGAGAGTTAAGTGTCTTGCCCAAGAACAGAACATAATTCCCCGGCCAGGACTCGAACCCGGACCGCCGGACCGCTCGATCAGGAGTCCAATACGCTAACCATTAGGTCAAAGCACCTCAAAACAATAATAATCATAAAACAGTAACATGTTTGTACTCACCAATCTTGTTGGGTAATCACAATGAAACAAACATCAATATGCGACAAAAACAGCAGCTTTTCCTGAAGAAGAAAAAGAAAGATAAAGTTCAGCAGATCGATTCTACCACCTGAAAACTCAACTCAGTTACTTCCGGTGGACGTTTATTCCCGTGACTTTTAAATCGCGTGACCTATTTTTAGCCCTTTACACTCCATCGAACATGTAATTATTAGTCACGCGAGTCATGCAATCAATCTTTAACATCACGACTATGCAGAGCTTTCAGTTAAGCAGCTTACAGTTTGAAGCAAGAAATAAACTTACCGTGTCCTGTTTTTCGATCTTCTTTAATATCAAAATGGAACCAAAACAAGTAAACTGAAAATCTACAAAGCAAACACAAATGCAGATTGAGTTATACAAAAAAGTTTAAACTCGATGTATTGTAAAAGCCGTACGAGAAGAAACGTAGGCTCTGTTAAAGTGTGCTACGCATGCATATCCTTTATTTGCGAACTTCATATTTGTGTCAAATGGTCAGATAGGATAGTCCTCGATCATCGATCACTCCGTGTTTGTTGTTGATTTATGAGCCGAATTTACATTTTCGCCTTCCTGTCATTTCGACGGTTTAAAAGTGTTGCAAATTAAAACAACAACTGTTCTCTTGGTCTGTTATAACTATTCATCCCTACATCGGGACACGAGAGACCATCAAGTTACCATTTGTATTCATATGATGAAGTACTTGATGTACGATTTGATCAATTTCATACTTCCTCCTTTTCAAAACGGACACGAGATCGCATCATCAAACAGCTTCTCTATATATGTTATCGAATTTGCCATTACCGCTTCATTGGATTCTTCAGTTATGTTGTGATCATGAAAGAAATCTTCTTATATATTGTGAACTGGTAGAGATCGAGAACAGAAAACACAAGGTTTACTTACCCCGACGTTAAGTTCAGTTCGCTTTGGAAAGTGAAACCATAAACATTCGTGGAGTGTGCTTTCTCGGAATGTCGGGAAACCCCCTAATTATATCATACAATGGAATCACGCTTCGATTTCTCAAAAACCCCGATAACTCGACTCGAGCCAAAAGTAGTTTCCCCGGGTGTATGTAAAACCCGGAACACACCCGGAAACACCCCGGAACACCCCGGAACACCCCGGAACACCCCCGGAACACCCCGGAACACCCCCGGAACACCCCCGGAACACCCCGGAACACCCCCGGAACAGCAACGGAACACCCCAGGAACACAAAAAAATATAAAAAATAATAATAAAATAATAATAAATAAATAAAATAAAAAACAAATATATTTATATAGTGGCTGAAGTAGTGAAATCGAACATGGTCAGCGGTCAAGAGCCGTTAAACGAATCGACTGATACCGAACACTTCCGAAGATGCCCCGAATATTTCCGAAGACTTACGAAGATGTCCCGAACACTTACGAATATTTCAGAAGATGCCCCGAAGATTTCCGAAGATGTCCCGAACACTTCCGAAGATGTCCGAAGATTTCCGAAGATGGCTCGAAGACTTCCAAAGATGTTCCGAAGATTTCGCACGTTTTCAGAAGACCCGAATTTTTCTCTGGTCCCGAGGGTGTCCGCTTACGTAAAGACGAAGAGTACAAGAGAGCGCAGAAAAATTCGCCTGATACTCAGGTTAGGGAGGTTCGACTGAACAAACAACGACATGATTGACCAATGACCAATTGTCTACGAAATTGCACATGGCAATGACCTCCGATTACCTCAAATTCAATGTCACGCTCTGTGGCTTTGGCCAATTGGCAAAACATTTGAATTTTGAGCGGTCCTTTGCCACTTATTCACTCTTAGATATGAAGCTTCGGAAAAATTCGGTCTTCTGAAAACGTGCGGAAATCTTCGGAACATCTTCAGAAGTCTTCGATATACCTTCGGAAATCTTCGGGACATCTTCGGAAGTGTTCGGGACATCTTCGGAAATGTTCGGTACATCTTCGGGGCATCTTCGGAAGTGTTCGGTATCAGTCGATTCGTTAACGGCCCTTGACCGCTTACCGTGTTCGATTTCACTACTTCAACCACTATATAAATATATTTGTTTTCATTTTATTTATTTATTATTATTTTATTACTATTTTTATATTTTTTGTGTTCCTGGGGTCTTCTGTTGGTGTTCCGGGGGTGTTCCGGGGTGTTCCGGGGGTGTCCCGGGGGTGTTCCGGGGTGTTCCGGGGTGTTCCGGGGTGTTCCGGGGTGTTCCGGGTGTGTTCCGGGTTTTACATACACCCAGTTTCCCCTGGATTTGAATCACTGCAATTTTACCATCGATATTTCGAATTCCCGATTTCTCGAACCAATTTTCGTTTTTCCCTTGGAGGTTCGAGAAATCGGGATTCCACTTTATATTACGTCATACATGCATCAATTGTTATGGCTTTAACTGATAAACTATGATATATTTGTAACTTATGTAATTAAAACTTCAGAGCGAGTAAAAACAATTAATTTCGAATTTTGTAAGATTCGACGGAGACTCCGAGGATGTCCGGTTTATTAATATCCAAAATAGTCAATATATAGGCTCGACAAACTTACCCTCATCCTACCAAGCGGGGCCCAATCAGACCCCAGGTGATAATTTACATAACCGCGTATACTGTCATTTCACGGTTGGACAACGCTGTCGAGATTTCGCTTTTAATGCAAATGTTTCTTTACATTCCAGGGGATTATTTAAACGTGGCTCCCAATTTCTTAATGGGGTCCAAATTGGCTCCAGCGAAACGCACTGTGAAAGTGAAGTCTGTGAACTTACTAGCTAGATAAATGAAAGTGCACGTGGAGTACCTAGCTAAACATGTCTCTCTGAGTGATAGGAAAACGTTTCCCTTTAATCGTGAGGTTGCACAATTTATTTTAATTTTGTAAACCGGCATTACGAAGTTTTGCACTGAATTGAGTCAGATTTACAAGAAATAATTTGGATGTATTTCTTGTGGTAAAAGTTAATAATTGGGTTGTGAGTACTGACATCAACTTGGTCTGTTGTTTGATATTTTAAAAACAATAAAAATTAAAACATGTTTAAAATAGTTTAAATGTTTAAATGGTTATGGGGTCCGATTGGACCCCAGTTGGTATGATTTGTATGTAAAATATGTTGGTCGGATTAGGGTTAAGACCATAATAGGAAATTTATTTGTGAAAGTACTGTTATCCATTTTGTCATAACTGCTCAGTGACCTCAGTGAATCGGCACAAAAAGGACGAATTTGTCTATTTGATAAAAATACTGCGATGCGAATGTTGCCACAACTGCTGAATTTAAATGTTCACTTTTTTATACGTGAAGGACTCGGCATCATATCGTTCTAATCGGAAAGCTATTGCCGGTTCAATGATTCTCGCGAGAAACAAGACTGGTCTCGCGACGTTAACGAGACGAATCTCGCAAGAAACAAGACGAGAGATGGTAATAAAGTTACCTTTGAAGCGACTAAAAAAGAGTATTGCTACTTAATCCTGCGGTGGGATGCTAGTCCAGCACCAGCATTTTGTCGCCGGTAGCCATACTCCTGAGCGGAGAGAGGCACTGTGAGAGTTCAGTAACTTTCCGAAGAACAGAACAAAGTGACCCCCGTAGGGCTCGAACCCGGACCGATCGATTCAGAGTTCGAGCACGCTCGCCATGCCAACGCGCCTCAAAACAGGTTTGTACTCAGCAATCTTGTTGGGTAATCACAATGAAACAAAAATCAATATGCGTCAACAACAGCAACTTTTCCTGAAAAATAAAACAAGAAAGAAAAAGAAACTGTGAAGTTCAGCAGATCGATTCTTCCACCTGAAAACTCAACACAGTTACTTCCGGCGGACCTTTTTTCCCGTGACTTTTTTTCTCGCGTGAGTTTCTTTTAGCGTTTTTATACTCCAACGAACATGTGATTATTATTCACGCGAGTCAAGCAATCAATCTCTGAAACGTTTAGATTATTTAACATCACCTATGCAGAGCTTTCACTTTAGCAGCTTTTAAGCTTTAAAAGATTAAAGCAAGAAATAAACTTACGGCCGTGTCCCGCTTTTCGATCTTCTTATCAAAATGAAACCAAAACAAGTAAACTGAAATAACAGCGCCTTTAATAATACAAAACACTAAATCGTGTTTGTTGTCGATTTCTGAGCCAAATGCTGCAAATTTAAAGAACAACTGTTAAGTTCTTCTTAGGTCTGTTATAATTCTTCATCCCTACCTCAAGACACGAAAGACTATCAAGTTACCATTTGTATTCATTTGATGAAGTACTTGTACGATTTGATTTCAATTTCATACTTCCGCCAGTTTCAAAACAAGCTAACTCAGACACGACAATTATCACCAAACAGCTCTCTATATGTTATCGAATTTGCTATTATCGCTTCGTTTGATTCTTCAGTTATGTTGTGATCATGAAAGAAATATTCTTATATATTGTAAACTGGTAGAGATCGAGAACAGACAACACAAGGTTTACTTACCGCGACGTTCAGTTCAGTTCGCTTTGGAAAGTGAAACCACAAACATTCGTCGGGGGGTTTCCCGACATTCCGAGAAAGCTGATTATACAGACATGGTACGTCATGCATACATCACCAATTATTATGGCTATTTTTAAACAAACTATGATTATTTTTGTGACATATATACATAATTAATAAAACAATTTATTAAGATTTAAACAAGTAAGATAAGATTTAAAGGAGGCACCGAGGATGTCCGGTTTATACATGTAATATCCAAAATAGCGAATATATCATTACTGTTCAGTGAATCGGCACAAAAAGGACGAAACTGCTGAATTTAAATTGTCACTTATTATACGTGAAGGACTCTGCATCGCTCTTATCGGCGAGCTATTGCTGGTTCAGTGATTCTCGTGAGAAACGAGACTGGTCTCGCGAGTGACGAGACGCGTCTCGAGAGGGAGGAATTAACGAGACGCTTCTCGAGAGAAACGAGACGCGTCTCGATTGGAACGAGACGCATCTCGAGAGAGACGAGACGAGATCGAGGTGGCAATAAACGTACTTTTGAGAGGTACTTTTAGTAAGGATTTTAATGTTACAGTATCAAAATTAGGGTTGAGGGCTGCTTATTGAAAAGAGGACACTAAATCAAGTCATTACACCCCTAACGGTAATATTATTATCGGTAACTAGTTTATTTTGGTTGTTTTCTTTCAGGCTCCATTGAGTCAGACAATGGGAGAAGATTTTCAGTTGAGTGTCGAAAGTAATCACTGAATTGCTTTGGTTTTTCTATACTACGCTCTCTGATCGGTTTAAAAAAACTCACGCCATCTACTCTACCGATCAGATGCAAAACCAAAACCGATCGCTACTTGGTCGCACGTGTTTTTCCGCGCGTGACGCCGGTTACGTGTATTTGGTTCGAGTTCTCATTGGTTCGTTTTGTCGTTTTCGTTGATTGTGGTTGGCCATTATAATTGCTTTGGTCTTGGTTTGCGACACTCAATTGAAAACCGCTCTATTATACTTTATTGTAGTGTATCGCGATCCTCCTATAGTTTGTCTTACGAGTGAGACGGCATTATTTTACGTTATAATAAAGTGTCAATATAACACGCGCTCTGATTGGTTTAAACCGCGTGCTTTATGAGAGTACAAAGCACGGAGCTCATGAATGCTTACGCAATCCGCAGAGTTGAAGATCGAGTTTGGTACGAAAATAAACCTCTCTATGTTAACAACCTCGGAGGAATGATGAAGGAAATTTCCAAATTGTCTTCTCCATAGTGTTCGTGCAACTGCGATCACTGGTCTCCATCTCGCAGCATCGATCTCGGCACGATGTTCATCGCAACGAAGCAAGCCTGAAGAGTTACAACGCTCGTCATTTTAGCGATCAATTGAAAGCTTGCTTGAATATCCTCTCCGATGCTCTGAGTGGAAGGCCAAAACAGTCCAGTCTTTCTAACATTGCCACCAGTTCGGGCAATCCTCCTCTTGCTGCCGTAAATACAAGCGACGATCTTTCATTCACAAAACATAGCGCAGCAGTTTGTGAAGGTTCAACCGCAAGGTTAAAGGAGAACTGAAGCCAAAATCGAAGCACTTTTTTTTGTTACTTGATTTTAATAATTATACAATATAAAACAATGTTCGATAGTTTTTTTCCTCTCAAACGGCAATTTTCACGCAAAAAAACGAAGCTTTTTACTGCCTATTTGGCTCTTGTACGGCGGCTCAGAAAGCGCCTGTCAGCGGTTCTTTCTGAAGCTTATGACGTATGATATGGGGAAGAAAGTAAACATGGCAAAGAGCCTTGTATGCACGTTCGACGAGGTATCGCTTTGAAAGAGCAAGAAAACAAGTTTGGGGAAGTACAAAACTACCAGAGTGTCCACATCTATAATTCAAATATTTCAGGGATTGTGTAAGTTTAGTTTATATTGACAGATCTTACTCGTTTACCTTAGGAATCGAAATGTCGAAAACACGTATAAGCTTACATATTTGCCAAATAATAATGTGATTGACAAAACATTTTGCAAATGTTAACTTGCACAGCGACTGTTTTTTGGGCCTTTGACAGAAATATTATGTAGAATTTGCTAAGTATAAATGTTTTTTCCAGTTCCTTTCTATATTCCGCAGATCCCGCTTCGTTTTATAGAGTGAGTTGTAGTTGGAACTAGACAAGCGTAGATCGCCAAGTCACGTTGCAGACGGCTGATAACAGAGTACAAATAAAATTTTGAAATCTACGATGGACTTTGGTTTTACCTTTTATTTACGTAGTATACTTTCCAGTATCTTCCGTAAGGAAACCCGCATAAATGTAAAACTCCTTAGCTGTAATAATCCATAATCAATTCAGCTCTCTGCTGATCTCGTCATTTCCAAAAACTCCATGTTGTGTTCGGAGCATTTCACGGCCGAATGTTTTTAGCGTGACTTACAAGGGTCTTTAATACAAGCAGAACTTCTCGGTTCAAAACCAAGAGCCAGCCTGAAGCCAGATGCTATACCCTCGCTATTCTCGCATCGACCCCCGCCTAAAAGCCAAGACTATCGTCCGAGAGACGTTTGTTAGAGAACAGAAGTGGCTAGTATTATGAATGCTGCCAGCCTGTATACAAGGGCTTCCGAGTTGTCACGCAACTGGGGCAAATTAGTGTCAAAAATGATAACGCTGTTTCAAAAAAAATTATTCAACTCTTTAATAAGTTACATAACTCTTTGAGGTTGTATGCAATCTAAATTACCATCATTAGGTGTGTAGTGGCAAGGCCAAAAATGTAAGATATTTAAAGAAAGGAAAATGGAAGAGAATTAGAGGATTTGAAACCAATAAATCTCAAGAGTTTTTTCTAATAATTATTATTAGTAAAAAACTCTAAGATTAATTATTTAAATTTTTAATTTAAATCCAAATAGGCAACCCCCAACCTGAAGTACTCTATTTAATATTTGGTGCTCATTTTTCCATTCTTAAAAATTCATCTGTCAATACCCAGAACTTTTACTGTACTGTATTTCCATTCCTCTTAGTAACCAAAGGTTAGCACTACATGAATAAAAAACCCCGGGAATTAAAAATGGCAATGATCGTGCCTGCACATAGCATAAATATTTTAATATAGTCAGAGATACAAAGAGTACAACTTTTATTTACATTGAATTGTTTCCATCCGAGAAAGTGTTTAAGACTTTCTCACTATGAAATATATCTATGCCTATCTATGCTTTGGAAGCAGACATATTCCCGGTGTGTCTAATAAAACAAAATCTAACTGAAAACCAATCGAACTAAATCAAACGATTGGTGTTCAATTGGGTTCGGCAATTGAACATAATCGCAATATTTAATTTTATGTGAGTTTGAATTATTGAACCAATTGAACAGAATCGAACCAAATCCAGTTCGATTTTTTTCAGATCGCAGGAATAATCCTTTTCATTTTATTATAACAAATAAACCGAAAAACACCCCAAAAATATAAAAGATTAAGTAGGTAATTGAATGTTCGATTATGGTTCGATTGAGTTTGATTATCGTATGTTCGATTGACAACTTTTTCTTGTGAGTTTGCCAATGTTCGATAGAGTTTGATTACCGAACATTCGATTAGACACCCCAGGCATGTTCCACTAAATTAGCAAAAAATATATTTTCTGCTTACTACTTTACTACTACAAAACATAATGACATTATAGTGTCGACAGCTGCAGTAATCATAACAAATCTACAAATTTGCAGCAACATGTTCAACTAAATATACAAGAAGTTTAGAATGTATTGTTTTCTGTCTTTCAGTAAACTTACATGTACATGTACAATGTAATGAAGTGAATAAATAGAGAAATTAAAATGTAACCTAAAAATAAATATTTAAGACATTCAAATCAGAAAATTAATAAAGGGATAAAGAACCAATCGACTCAGAAGAAGAGGAGAATGAAGGAGAAGGCGGTTAAGTCCAACATAAACAACCAACTGTATATTTGCTGAGGTGATTGTGAAGCGAAGGCTTTGTCTGACTAATATTACTGCTGCCAACAACGTTAGGAGCTCAATCAAAACTTTGATGAATCAGGTCAGTTTCCATGAGCATGCAAAGTTCAAAACTGTTTTGCCATGAAATACACTGATTAATTCAGTTCCAGTTCTGCTGGTTTGAAACCTGCATATTGGCCACTTTCTTCAGGAAGTTCTTTCCGAATGGCCTTTTCAGCGCACACTGGAATCACCCGTTGGTTTTTCTTCCCCAGTACACCATGGACCCACCAGTGCTGCTAAGCGCCATGTTCTACGGAATGGAACTTCTTTCCACAATTAGGACAAATTTCCTCTGTGACTTTTCCCTCGCCGTATTTGTTTTTCAATTCCTTCGCAACGGACAATAAAAAGAAGAATTCAAAAATCGTGTTGTTGATTGAGAGTGAGTTTAGCCTGAAAGAAAATTCACAGTTTTTACACTTCATCAAAGCGGACCGGGTGTTTAAATGCAGTCGATGCCGCCAAAACAGCATGAAATAATCCAACCAGAACCCTGGGAACGAGGTTGGAAATAATCACGATAATTCACCGGAAATGTTATTTGCCGATTTCGTGAAGTAGTTTGCTGTAACGGGTGTTTCAATTTCCATGATAGCTTGTTTCATGGCGCAGAATACAGTCTGTAATCTCGAAATTTATAGATAAATGAATCTTGGTGACGCGAAAGCAATATAAATCTGCAATCATTCTAGACGCGGATGAAGTTTACAGCGAAAACCAAAAATAACACCTTCTTTAGAATATAGCTGGTATTCTCGTTCAGTGATTTTGAGTTTTTTTTTTTTTAAATCCTGCATCAATTGCCTTAAGTAATGAAAAACAATATATATCACTTCCGTCATAAAAATGTCTAGCGTGCACAGATTCAGTTATTGGGGAAAATATTCAAAATCGGAAAAAAATCGCGTCCACCGTCCACGCCATTCCTCGATTTTTAGCGGGGATCATTTGCCGTCCATTCTAGGGATCATTTGGGGTCGGGGATCATTTGCGGTTCAATTTGGGGATCATTTGCGGTCGGGGATCATTTGCGGTCCCGGGATCATTTGCGGAGTTGTACAGAACCGACAAACCGACAACCGACAAACTCTGTCGGTTGTCGGTTCACGTATCTGAGGCCTCGAATAATGAAGTCAAAATCTGTCGGTTTGTCGGTACTGACAAACCGACAGAATTTGTCGGTTTGTCGGTTCACGTATCTGAGGCCTCGAATAATGAAGTCAAAAATTTGTCGATTTGTCGGTACTGACAGAGTTTGTCGTCTCTGAAGCCTCGACTTATGTGGTGATGTTGTATAAAGGGTTGGTGATAAAACTGGCCAAGATGACGTCATTTGGTGATCCGCCAACACCAAGAAACCGCCACTTGTTGACAATACAGCGGCTTAGATTTCATAGCGCGAGACATCAATAGCGGCAACTTTGTGGCGAGAATGCAGAATGTTTTCAATATTTATATGTTCATTTGAAGCAGAAGCAAGCAATCGAAGCTTTGCTAATGGGAAAGGATGTAATGGCCGTTCTTCCCACGGCCTTCTGGAAGAGGATAATTAGAGTTATGTACGCGAAAGATTCGAGCGATTCCGCAATAGAGTCAGATCACAGGTCTAATCCGCATCTGATCATTGTTCGCCAGAACAGCATCGTCCAACGATTTTGACTTGAGGTTGCTTACGAGGATAAAGACAGTCAGTTTGGACTTTCAGACATTGGCGACAACAAATGCTGATGGTTCACTTCATGTTTACAGCTTTTTTCCACATAGCGCTGAGGCTGCTTCTTTATAATAATTCGGAGTTTCGTTGATTGATTCATAATCTAAGATTGTTCTCAACACACACGCCCGTGGCTACAACGATCTGAGAAAATAGAGAGGCTGTGAACAGTCTAACTCAACACAAAACAAGTAGTCTTATTAGGAAATGTTATTTTTTCGTGCAATTTACCTCGCAAACACTCATGAGCCACGTGTGTAACGAGAATCCTTTCTTCACACCCGGGCCGGTTTATTTTTGGCCGTACGTGACCTAAAGGGCAGAGTTTGTTATTAAAAAAGTTAATTTTCAATTGCTTACGGCTTGGTGGGCGGAGTTATCTGGCACGCGTCGGATGCAGAAAAGCCGGCAGTCCCTCTTTCTTTCGCTCTTCCCACTTCGTGACTCACTTCCGCTCGGCCCATCTCCCGCTCGCTCGCGCTTCGCGCTCGATTTCTGCTCACTCGCGCTTCGCGCTCGCTATCGGAAAGAAAGAGGGACTGCTCGCAGTCTATTATAAAAAAATGTTATGAAACACAGTATTCACAAACTATCACTTGTAAACATTTACAAGGTCATTGCTTGCTTTACGTCTGGATCAAGTCCTCTATTTGATCATGTCTTTCTTCGTAAAACACTATCAACAAAAGAAACAGATAAACCACAATTTAATGAAAATGGTGTTACGATTGTATAAATATTGTGGTGCGTTCTATATTGAGTAAAGACAGTTAATTATATCGTAGGCGCCAGAGTTCTCTACCTTCTTCGCCCCCCCCCCCCCCCCCCCCCATATGAAAGGGGCGGGTTGCTTGTAAAACCCCTATTGTCCCCTAAAGGAGACCAATCTGGGCGTGGCTCAAGCTTTATTTTACCCCTAAAAGATACCAGATTTCATGCCTGATCGGTGTAGACCACCAACGCAGTCTGACGACATTTTTTTATTAATTCGCGTCCAAACCTAACGATACCTTAGATGGCTAATTATTATTGGCGTTCTGTCCTTACCACCCTAAGTGAGACCAAATCCGTAATTTACATCCCTAAAACATGACAACGAGCATGCATACCCGCCTCTTCCCCAATTTAATTTATGACTATTATCTCACACAGTTAATTGACTTCTTAAAACCCAAAATATGAAATGCTCTTCTCTAAATTTAAAACAGTTTAAGTCTGTCTACAAGCCTTGTGGCTTATATGGCCGGCGCGTAAGTCCAGTTTCCATCGCATGAAGCGACCATGAGTAATGGTACTTCCTGGATGGGATGCTAGTTCCATCGCAGGTAACGGCCGCCAGCAATTTTTGTCAAGTTGCCCTGGAAATTCGCCAGTACCAGACCATTTACTCCTGGGTGGAGAGAGGCACTGGGAAAGTCGAGTATCTTCCCCAAAAACACAACACAATGCCTCGGCCAACGTCTATGACTCCAACGCGCTAACCATTAGACCACCGCGTCTCCCACCTAAATTAAATTAACTAAATTAACCTTACCTTTATTTTCCAAATTCAAATGTCACGTTATCTCCAATCAGCATGAAAGGCGCCCAGTCGCAAACCTTAGGATAGCCGTTAGATCTCATCCACTTCATGGCCTCGTGAAGGGATTCACTGGCACTTTTCTCCACGAACAAGGTGCTCGTAAGAAACGACTTATCAACTGCTCTGTTGCTTCTGTCTTCCAGGGCCCATAGTGCCACCAAACACCGAGCGTGCACCGGATCCTAAAAACGCTCGAGCGATTCCAACAACTCCCTCTGCTTTGACCTGTCCTTGTCCACTGTGACAACAGCTAAGTACTACCAGTTTGGCCCGCAGTTGAACTTGTGAAATGTCGGACATTGTCAATAGGTAGTCTTCTTCTTGTGGAATAGGATGAGTAGTGGGTGTAGGGGATAGGTGAAATTTCTCCTCTTTCGGCGTTGCCATGAGCAGCAATATGTATCAGACTTACTGAATGCAGCCTGTCAAGTACTGCCTGCCTTGTTGCCTCCTTTCCTAGCAAAGGTTCAAAACCCAGCAGTTCTCCGATCATCAATGCTTCTTTTCTTGCACAAGGCAATGGTTTTGAAGTTTTCAAGACATCCCTTGTAAAACACCTGACCAACCTTTGGATCCCCCACTATTAGTGCACCAGTCTGACTGTGATAGTCTGGGGGACTGTTCTGAATGAGCTTCAGAGTCGTCAAAGAAGGAACAATGCGGATTCTGAACGTCTCTGATAAATACTTCCCACTTTCGTCAATTAATGCTGCAAATGGAACTTGGTACAAGGAGCGATCAGGAACGATGATGATTTCGGGCTCTACAAGTAAGTCAGCCACAGGAGCGATGATCATTCTGTAAACTGACGAATGAAGAATCGGTTCGGAAAGTTGGCTTCCTTCTTCGTCAGCCTCGAAAAGTCGCAAATTTGATGAGCTTCCTTCCCTGGGATGACGTCAATTTGGGTTGAATGACATTTAAAGATCGATCTTCGCAATCACCCTCGGGTAAAATACCAAAGTTGCGAAGTTTTTACCGAAAAATTCATCCAAATCAGAAACTGATCCGATGTGAGGAAAGTC
>MU827031.1:0-17527 GCA_029204205.1 Desmophyllum pertusum | reverse complement strand
TTGACAGGTCCGCGGTCAGATGAAAATCTTTCAGAAAATCAATGACAGGTTTTCGCGGTCATGAAAATATTCAGAAAATATTGACAGTGTGCCGCGGTCATGAAATTTTTCAGAAAATATGTACAGGTCCGCGGTCATTGACAATTTTGTCCAAAATTATTGGACAGGTCCGCGGTCATGAAAATTTTCAAAATTTATTGACAGGTCCGCGTTCATGAAAATTTTCCACAAAATTATTGACAGGTCCGGCGGTCATGAACATTTTCAGGAAATATCGACAGGATCCAGGGTGATGAAAATTTCCCAAAAATAATGACAGGTCCGCGGTCATGAAATTTTTTCCAAAATATCGACAGGTCCGGGGTTCTGACAATTTTCCAAAAAATATCGACAGGTCTGTGGTGATGAAATTTTTCCACAACTAACGACAGGTCTCGCGATCATGAAAATTTTCCAAAAATATTGACAGGTCCGCGGTCCATCAAAATTTTCGAAAATATTTGACAGGTCCGCGTTCATGGAAAATTTTCCAAAATTATTGACAGGTCCGCGGTCATGAAAATTTTCAGGAAATAGCGACCAGGTCCAGGGTGATGAAAATTTTCCAAAAATAATGCCAGGCTCCGCGGTCATGAAAATTTTCCAAAAATATCGACAGGTCGCGCGGGTTATGAAAATTTTCAGCAAATATCAACAGGTCTGGGGGTGATGAAAATTTTTCCAAACTAACGACAGGTCCGCGATCATGAAAATTTTCCAAAAATATTGACAGGTCCGCGGTCTATGAAAATTTTCCAAAATTATTGACAGGTCCGCGTTCATGAATAATTTTCCAAAATTAATTGAGCAGGTCCGCGGTTCATGAAAATTTTCCAAAATATAGTTGACAGGTCCGGCGGTCATGAAATATTTTCAGAAAATATCGAGCAGGGTCCGGGGTTATGAAAATTTTCCAAAAATATCGACAGGTCCTGGGGTTATGAAAATTTTCCAAAACTAACGACAGGTCCGCGATCATGAAAATTTTCCAAAAATATCGACAGTTCCGCGGTCATGAAAATTTTCCAAAAATATCGACAGGTCCGCGGTCATGAAAATTTTCCAAAAATAATGACAGGTCCTCGGTCATAAAAATTTTCCAAAAATATCGACAGGTCCGGGGTGATGAAAATTTTCCAAAATATCGACAAGGGTCCGCGGTCATGAAAATTTTCCAAAAATAACGACAGGTCCGGGGTGATGACTAAGAAGAACTAATCAAAAAGTGTTTAGTTCAAATATGTCTAATATTTTTAGTTGCCTAAATAAAGGTTTTGTAGATTCTCGAAATTTTGAGAATGTCATTAGGCGAATTATTTTCTTCTGTATCTTTTGCAGGCTTTTCAATCTTGATGAATAATTACTTCCCCATACAGTATTAAAATATGTTAAATATGGGTAAATCATTGTAAAGTATATACTTTTTAAGTTACTTACGTGTAAGTAGTGTTGTAATTTGGCTATGATGCCTGATAGCTTTGATATCTTATTAGTTATATAATTGATATGATTTTTCCATGTCATTGTTTCATCAATTCTAATGCAAGAAATTTTGTCCATTTAACCTGGCTCTATTTGTTTATTGTTGATTGTGACTGTTACTGGGAGTGTTTATTTTTTTCTTACTAGTTTTTTAAATATCATGAAATTTGTTTTACTAACATTTAGAGTTAGTTTGTTGGATTTTAACCATTGTGATACTTTGCTAATCTCTTGATTGATAATTTGTAGCATTTGATTAAGATTTTTGTGTTGGAAGAATAAATTTGTGTCGTCTGCAAATAAAATATATTGAAGTAAATTTGAGCTTTTATAAATATCATTTACGTATATAAGAAATAAAAGTGGTCCTAATACCGATCCCTGAGGTACTCCACATTTTATTGTGTCACTATTCGAGAAGGTTGTGTTATATTTCACTATTTGTTGTCTATCTGATAGATAATTTTTGAACCACTCTAATGCTAAGCCTCTTACTCCATAATGTGCTAGTTTTGTAATTAGAATTTCATGATCAACCGTATCAAAAGCTTTAGATAAGTCTAGAAATATACCGATCGTGTATTCATTCTGTTCTATCGCTGATGTAATTCTATCTACCAGTTCTATTATGGCTTGTTGGGTTGAGTGTTTTGCTCGAAATCCATATTGGTGTTCATACAAGATATTATGTTTATTTAAGTACGCTATTAATCTATTGTACATTAATCGTTCTAAGATTTTAGAAAAACAAGATAGGACTGCAATTGGTCTATAGTTTTGAAATATGTCCTTGTCATTTGATTTGTAGACCGGAGATATAACTGAAATTTTCATTTGATTGGGTATAATACCTGTGATTATTGATTGATTAAAAATATGTGTAAGTGGACTGGAAATTAATTAAGGTACTAATATCACAAATGACTCTGGGACTAATATCATCATATCCACTACTTTTATTAGGGTTTAGTTTTTTAAGTTCCTTTTCTACTTCTAATCTTGTAATTGGTTCCAAAAATATCGAATCTGTGTAACTATTACCTAAATATTCTGTACATTTCTTTGACATTTTCTCAATTTTCCCAGATAATGTTGGGCCTACATTGATGAAATAGTTTTATTAAAACTGTTGGCAATGTCATTGAGGGTTTGGTAATAAGTGTCTCCATTAATCTTTAAATTGTAATGGTAAATTTTCCGTTTGTTTTGTTTTTCACCTATTAGTTTGTTTATGATGTTCCATGTTTGTTTCATGCTAAGCTTTTGCATTACTTAGTTGATGCTGGATATATCTTTTTTTGGCTTACACGTTTGAAATTGTTAAATTTATTTCTATACTTTTTTAATATTTGTTTTCATTGATAACTGTAAGGGTTTTTTAAGTATTTTTTATATAGTGTTATTTTTGTTTTTTGTTGAAACTAATGGGGGAGAAACCTTTTGTAATCCAAGGTGTTATTCTCTGATTTAACCTTCAAATAAACACATTTGATACACCTACCTATGGGCGGTCGGCCGCTTAAAAACACTTTTGCCATCGGACTGCTGTTTCTGCAAAATCAACCCTATTATTGTTTCTTAAAATTATTCCCTTTTTGGTAGGAGTCCATAATTTGGACAATCCCGATTAATCAATGGCAAAGGTTTTGTCATGCGATTCTTTCTAGTCCCACTCCTTCCCTGGTTGTTTATGCGTAACCTTTTGCAGTCCCACCCTACCCTGGTTTGGAGTTGTTTTTGTTAACCGATCATTTCTTGCAGACCGTGCACGTGTGTCAGAGTCTGTGTTATGTGATTGGCAAATTGTATCAAGGTTCGTCTTATTCCTCTTCCTAACTATTTAACGCTTATTTCGTGTAAGAAATTCGTGTCTTACAGAGTAACTTTCAACATCCTATGTTTCTTTTATTTAGTTAAAACAGGTTAAACAAAGAGCCTAGTTCGGCCGCAAACCAACGAGCGTAAGGCCTGTACAATTTCTTTCTTGTGACCTTAAAAAAAAAAATAAATGCCTGTTCGAATAAATTTGGCAATTAAGCTTAAATTGATGGAAAATAGTGTAAACAGTAACATTTTGTGGAAAACAAAGTAAAATTATTGTTCAGTGTTAACGAGAAAACTGGCAACAAAACAAAACTCTGCCATTTTCGGATTTGAATTACCCACGCTCCGCCATAATATTTGAATTCATGGTTTGTATTTTTGCACGTCATTGGAATTGTCCCCTGGGGACCCATCCTTGCGAGTCCAGGGGGGTTTGTAAAAGAGTGGAGTAAAAAGCCCATGTATGTATTAATCAAAAGTCCCCCTTTTTTTGGCAAAAAGGAAATTTATAACTTAATAGTGTATTTAACTGGCCTTTCCCAGGGGTTGACCCCCACGAAACCCCCGGGATTTGTTTTCATGATCAAACAAAAACCTACTAAGGGGCGACCTCATTTAACTTCTGAGGGGGGGAATGGAGGATTTGGTATAGGCAAGAATTTTTTTTAAACCCTTTCAATGCTGCAGGATTTTTTTGTTCCTCGACGGGCATTTTGTGTGCATGATATTTTTTTTCGTTCCATGTAACATGCTGCAGGATATTTTTTTGTGTGTGTGTGTTGTATGGGGTACGGAGGAATCGTCGCCTTTTCCGTGTTTTTGTGACCTGACCATTTGATCGGCCATCTCGTTGCTTTTTTAATACGTTCAGTAAATAATACATATGTTCTCAGGGGCGTAGCCAGCCGCTTTTTTCCCTTTAAGCCCAATATGATCATAATAGTAAGAGCTCTGAAATGAAAAAAAGCGCAAAGGTGGGGCGAGCCATCTAGGGGGGTTCTGGGGACATGCTCCCCCGGAAAATTTGAAATCTAGAGGCTTGGAAATGGCTATTTTTCACGCATTCTCGCACGAGGATATTTCGGTTCAAAAAATTGGATGCTCGATCAAGTGTAAAATGACAGGTATTTTTAGTGCTTACAGCAATATTTCCGAGAGTTTTGTTAACTTGATACATTGTACATAAAAACGTTGATACAACATATCCGCGGCCATAGTAGCAAGAAACAACGTTTTAACTAAAGCTCGAACGTGTTCATTAAGGATTTTTGGCACAAGGACTCAAATTCTGGTAAGAAATTATGTTTAATTTTTTCAAAATCCAACACGTTGATCAAGGTGGGGATTCACTTATTGAATAGTGAGCAAAGAATCAGTAAAAGAATTAGCGGCCGTTTTCGGTTACTGAAAAAAAAAATCATGGAAATTCCTGTTAAGGACGTTCGCAGCCCATTGCTATTGGCGTGCATCCTTACCTTTTAACCTTCCTTACCCAAATGCTTTTGGTAATAAATCCCTGTTCCAAGACCAAAATGTTCAAAAACCATACCCTGTCGCAGTGGCACGTACCTATATAGTGTCTATAAGGGAGTACCCCCTACCACTACCCCCCCCACCCGCCCCTCCGGCCACCATCTTGGATTTGACAAAAACTGTAGAACTGGTACTAGTGTAACCACAGCTATAATAATAATTTAGTTAATGCAGCAGAAAAAGCTATACTGAAGAAAGGAGACGCAAAATTATTGTAGTTCTAGTTCCCCTTCTTTGCCCTAAATACAGATGTCTATTAAAATTCCAGAATGACTGCAGTCAGCTGAAGGATGAAGTTGAAGTCAGGCCCATCATGTAGTGTCCTTGCAGGAATTTTTTTTCGGCCCACTGAACGTGGTATGAATTTTTTTGTTTCCGTTCAGTGTTCGTGTGCACGAAATTTTTTTTCGTACAAGTTTGCTTGCTATGGATATTTTTTTTCAAAATCCTCCATCCCCGCCCCTTCAGTAAGTTAAATGGGTCGCCCCTAAATCTCTGGGGTATAGGGCATGTTCCCAGGTTTCCCCCGGGGTCAACCTCTGGGAAAGGCCAATGATAAGTGGCATAAGAAACTGGTTGCTTTATCTGTGTCAATGTGTGGGTTCGCATAAAATGTCCATACCCATCCCCAAGGGGCAGGGGTCTCTAAAAGCCAAAAGGAAACTATGAAGCTAAACTGGAAATTCAGGGTCTGGTGTGGGGGGTGGGGGGGGGGGGGGGAAAGGGGGTTCAAACCAAAACCTTCCATGGGCTACTTTACATGTAGCTGATGGATATTTTCTGATGCTCGGCGAGGGCTGATTTCCTCTTAAGGTATCATGTATACCCCAAATTTGACCATTTTGCAAGATTTTACTTTTTTGTTATCTTCAGATCTTAGATCACATCAAGACCTTCCTTTTCATTTCCTAAAACGTTCTACAAAAAAAGATTGCATTCTAAGAAAGTTATGAAGAACAAAACGATTATCGCCTTAATTATTTCCAATCGAGAGCCCGTCAAGCAGTTTGTCAACATGTACGTATAAAAAGTCACGTAAACAACATGAGGGCCGATGTGTTTGTAGAATCACCCGAAATTCTAAAGCCCGCATGCTTGCAATGCATATGGTCACACGTAGAAACATAACAAGAACCTGTGTCCCGCGTTTTTCAAAGTAGGGGAGAATATACGCAAATGGGAAATTGGTTCGGTAACTGAATTGAGCAGGAAGCGCTCGTCTCAACCAGGTCTCAGAGTGACACCGGATCGCATGCACTGATTAGGTACCACTTGAAAATCGCTCGCGGTTGCATATCCATGTGGGCGAATATCCGCACAGAGGGGCTAAAATGGGAGGGAAAAACTGAAGCCATGAACTGCTTGTTTTACTTGTAGCACGATCGGTGAGAGGAAGAACTTTCTTTTCCTGGCCATGAGAGAAGCGGCGCATTTGAGGTCATCGCTTATTCGAAACACGATTAATTTTGTTTTACTTCCAAATGAATACATATTCGTAATTCTTACAATTCTTAAGCTTTGCAGGAAATATATACTTTATTGTATTTTTGTTAAACGTCCGACCGTAAAACAGTGCCAACGCAATGATGGGTCATTTGTGGTATACTGGATACCTTAACCTCCTTTCCGCCCCTGCCTATGGATGTATTCTAATATTTATGGTATATAGACACAAGTGTTTTGACCTGGAAAATAGACCATTTCTGCCCTCGTAAAATTTATACGAAACTACATCTGAGATATCCTGCGTGCAAGACATCTCCTATTCCATATGCTTCATGCAGAGAAGGGTCATGACCCTTTTCTGCGTGAAGCAAAGGAAATAGGAGACGTCTGCATCGCATGCTATCATGTACATCCGAGACCAAGTGGTGTAATTTTCCATTATCCTTCACTAGAATTAAACGCAGCGGTAGCAGATTTGTAATTGAGGAGACCTGGTGCGCAAGAGGGAGACGTCACGGTTTACAAATTGATTGAAGAATCTCTAGAGTGTGTTGCACAGCATTTACTATGCTTGGAGTGTCAGTCGTCACAATCCTCTCGCTCCATACAGTTTGTAACAGTTCAATAGATACATAATAGATTTTTATTGTTATCTAGTCGACGTCATACATTTTCTAGTATGGTTTGATCATTCTCACAATGTAAGTGTCTGCAGGGCCGTAGCACAGTAAAAACTATTGGGAGGGCCCATCATGAGCGGGGCCAAATCGGCGCGAGTTTCTGGGGGGATCCGGGGGCATGCCGCCCAGGATTTTTTTAAATCTAGGGTCTCTGAAATGGCATGTTCCAGCCTTCTGAGAGTAGTTATTTTCAGCAAGTTTAAACGGCCTTTGAATTGACAAAAATAAAACAATTTTGTGCTAAAAAATGAGGCCTAAACACAGTGCATTTGAGTGGGCAGTTATGACTTTCTAGCTTTGTGACTTCTAGGCTTTACCCAAATTAATAAGGAATGTGTTGGAATGCTCAGCTATAGAATGTCGTTTTGTAACTGGTTGTGTGTTAGTGATGTATTAGATATGTGTACATAGAAACCTTTTAATCAGACCAGGTTATAATTGTTAAATAAAAGAGCTTTTATAGCTCAATGGTTTTTATATTATAACGTATATTTTAACGTTATACGTTTCATAACGTTATATATTCCTGGCATCATACAGGTCTAGCTGGCATCAGGAAAAATTTTCACTTAATTTCTACAGGTCCGGCATAATTTTCTACAGGTCTTTCCATCGAAATAGAACTTACAATAGATTTTCATTAGCAACTTTGCTCGTGGGAGCAGAAAAAATAGGGGGGGGAGGGAGAAAGAAAACGTTGAAAATATAACAATAAATATACTGCATCGACTTCAACAGGAACAATTTAATGTAGAATTTTTATGATAAAGGGACGCATTTTTGAAATCGCCACTGATTCAAGTTGTTGCCTAGCATGGCAATGTATTCTCAAGGCCACAATAATTTATATTTTCACGAGTACTGGCTAAGTTCACGTTTTTCCGGTGATTATTTATTCTTCTGCAATAGAAATTAGTCTATATTCATTTTATAGAAAGAAGGTGATTGCTAGACTCAAAATAAGAGAAAAAATTGATAGGTCACGGTACTCGTTTACGAGAAAATGATGATTTATCTCTCTGGTGAGCTTAGCCGTAAAGGAAAAGGCCGCTATTTTATTAATGTGCGCGCGCTAATTACGTGTGAAATCATGTGCAATGCAATACTAAGGAATAACCCTAATTTTTGACAGGTCTGGGGTGAGGAAATTTTCACTTAATTTCGACAGGTCCGGCATCAGATAAATTTTCACTAAATTTTGGCAGGTCCGGCATCAGGAAAATTGTTCATTTAATTTTGACAGGTCTGGCATCAGAAAAATTTTCACTAAATTTGGCAGGTCCGGCATTAGGAAAATTTTCACTTAATTTCGGATAGGTCTGGCATCAGGAAAATTTTCACTAAATTTTGGGCACGTCCGGTATCACAAAATTTTTTGCTGAATTTCGACTGTTCCGACATCGGTAAAATTTTCATATGAAAGTTTGATAGGTCTGGCATAAGGGAAAATTTTCACTGAATTTCAACAGGGCTGGCATCTGGAAAATTTTCACTAAATTTTGGCAGGTCGGGCATCAGGAAAATTTTCACTTAATTTTGGCAGGTCCGGCATCAGAAAAATTTTCACTAAATTTTGACAGGTCTGACATCACTAAAATATTCACTAAATTTCTATGTCTAGGCATCTAAAAAATTTTCCTTAAATTTCAATAGGTCCGGCATCAGGAAAATGTTCACTAAATTCCGATAGGGTAATGTATCGATGAAAATTTTCACTAAAATTTTGACAGGTTGGGGATGAGGAAAATTTTCACTGAATTGGGAGAGGTCCGGGATCAGAAAAATTTTCACTAAATTTTGACAGGTCTGGCATCAGGAAAATTTTAACTAAATTTCCACAGGTCTGGTATCTAAAACATTTTCATTAAATTTT
The DNA here is from genome assembly GCA_029204205.1 of Desmophyllum pertusum. NCBI lineage: Eukaryota > Metazoa > Cnidaria > Anthozoa > Scleractinia > Caryophylliidae > Desmophyllum > Desmophyllum pertusum. The sequence goes on along the minus strand of MU827031.1, from coordinate 8,650 downwards.
GGCAGGTCCGGCATCAGGAAAATTTTCCCTAAATTTTGACGGTCCGGCATAGGGAAAATTTTCACCAAATTTTGACAGGTCCTAAACCTATTTAGACCCTCATAATAATAATAAAGCATTTATTTATACACGATAGGATTAAAGCAGCATATGTGATGTGGTTGTTTATTTTTGCTAACAGAAAATGAGGATTTTTTTAATTCAGGGGACTTGAAAATTGTTCAGTATAGTTGTTTCGGGATGATGTTTGTGGTCAAAAACCATTCGATCTTATAGAAACCCTGAATTTATTTTTTATATATATGTTACACTTCACCTCACTTTTAAGTACCGTAAAAGTACAAAAGTAATGTTCCCACCCTCCGAAAGTACATGTAATGCCTCCCCGAAAGTAACATTGTTATTGTTTACCCTTGTACTAAAACCCGAAAGTGTAAACCGAACAATCGTCTCCTATTTTTCATGAACATGCAATGAAATAACTAGAACATGAAAATGTTTTGAATCTAATACTACACCAAATCCATTCCAAATAATTGTCTCTATTTGCATGAACTTAAAATGAAATAAACTGGAACGCGAAACATCTGTTTGCCTCCTCTTTGTCTAAAACGAAAAAAAAGGGGCCACTAAATCCGAAAGTAACGGGGGCCATTACTTTTGGAATTCTACGGTATGTGTATAAATACTCTGTGGTTTTTTTCCTCTGGCGTTTTAATTTAATTTAAAATTTGGAAAAAGTTTTAGGTTTTTAAAATTTAATGCAGAACTCTTTTCACACTATTGAGATGTGTCTCTGATGTAAACAGTACAACGATAAGGCCCGAGTCACACTTGAAGTTGGCAAAGACTGTGGGGTTAACGCGTTCCAATGTGGCCACTGACTCCAGATAACAATGCCTTATTACCTGACTCTCTTTTTCAATGAGAGTAAAGAGAAATAAAGTAAGATTATAAATACAGTCAAACCTCTATTTAAGCGGCCCTCTGTTAAGCGGTCACCCTCTATTAAGTGGTCTCTTATCAAATTCCCAGAAATCGTTCCCCATACTTACTGTAAACTTGACCTCTAATAAGCAGCCATCTCTATTAAGTGGACGTGGTCACCATTTAGATTTCCCAATTGGCTCATTTTATTGTATTTCACCTCCTAGTCATTAGACGTTCACCTAGTTAGATTGCAATGCGATATTTTGACAGGACGATAAGCAAAGCATGTCCAATTTCTTTTAACTGCTCATTTAACACAACATAACACATGTAATCAGCATAAAAATGATATTGCTAATGGCTAATATAGGATTATGTGGGTAAATTTTACATTTAAATTGTAGATTTTAAAACACTTCATAATTTAAGCGGTCAGTTGGCTATTCATGTGATATCCCCATTGTTGCTATTCAGTTGAGTCTACAATCCTAAAATTCCCCCTCCCCTATTCTTGGAACTTCAAACAAGGCTAGAATTTTCCCCTACCCAGGTGTGAAGTAGGACAAGAAGATTCCAGTCCATCTCCTGCTTGTAGTCCCCAACATATCCCCATGCTGGTTGACCCGGGGGTCACCCCCAGGGGCAAGCCAATGACATGTGCATTGCACAACAAAATAGCTATAATATTGTTTTTCTGATATTAGTGGCAGCTAAGGTTTACATTACATAGTTCAGTAAGAAAATGAAAACAAAGCATTTAACTGTGAGTGAGTGACTTGATATATTTTTTTAATTTTTAATTTAATGCAACTGAAAGGAAATTTTCAGAGACATGTGTCAAAAGCCAAAAAATATTTTATTTACACATTTCACTTTAATTTAACACAGGAAAGGAACATTGTTGTCCAATGCCCCATATCTCTGGATATTTCACTTGTGGACTTAACTGAGGAAGCCTGACCTACAAAGAGTACCAAGGAATTATCTCAGCTCTAGATTATTGGAAGGAGGCCGGATTTGTGAAATAATCTGAGGTCATGGTGGCCTGACAGAATGCTGTCAATCCAAACAAAGAGTTGCACCCATCAGGTCATCCAAGGTGCAGACTACAACACAATGAGGGAATCACTTCGGACAGCTGGAGCAGACTGCTGTGTTGTGTATGTACTCTTTTGAGTACTTTGATTTAACGGCAAATTAGAAAGGAGCATGTAAAAGGAGCAATTTCTGTGAGTGCAACTGATATTTATTCCTGACTTTATTTAATCTTATGATTGTGTAATAATTATTACACAATTACTAATTATTATTATTATTATTTTTTCATTAATTAAAAAAAATAATAATAATAATTAGTAATTGTGTAATAATTAATTATTAGTACATTGCTCTTTCTCTGGAGCAATGCCGGTCCTGTGATCTTATCTCACTGTTGGTCATTGCCGCATTTGAACCAAACAAAGAGCCGCACCCATGAGGTCATCTGAGGTGCTGGCTAACACAACATGGGAACACTTCAGACAGCTGGAGCTGACTGTTGGGTCCTGTAGGTCATTCAAGTACTTTGATTTGACCTTTAAATGTTGTGTTACTTGGTTGAGGCATATTATAGTTTCTCCAGGGTGTTTCTCTGTTGCGAGTCCTCGCAGGAGATTCTGCCCCATGGGTGCTAAATGGCCCATGTAAAAGGAGCAATTTCGGTGAGTACAACTGGTATTTATTCCTTTATTTAATCTTATGATTGTGTAATAATATTAGTACATTGCCCATTCTCTGGAGCAATGCGGTCCAGTGATCTTATCTGTTAGTCATTGCCACAAACCAAACAAAGAGCCGCACCCATGAGGTCATCCGAGGTGCTGCCTAACACAACATGGGAACACTTCAGACAGCTGGAGCTGACTGTTGTGTCCTGTAGGTCATTCAAGTACTTTGACTTGACCTTTAAATGTTGTGTTACTTGGTTGAGGTACACATATTATAACCTGCTCCTGATGTTTTTGTGTTGCGAGTTCTCGCAGGAGATACTATCCGTGAGTCCTAAATGGTTGATGCACGTTAGGAGCATGAGTACAGCAATAATGATTTTGTTTTTAATTCTTTATTAAGCACATTACAAACACTTACATCATGCATTACATTGCATTATATAAAATTGTATTAACACTACGACGCATACATACTTAGCCTGCTCCAGGGTGTTCTCTGTTGCGAGTCCTCGCAGGAGATTCTGCCCCGTGGGTCCTAAATGGCCCATGTAAAAGGAGCAGTTTAGGAGAGTACAACAATAATGATTTTTTTAAAATTTTCTTTATTAAGCACATTAGAAACACTTACATCAAGCATTGCATTGACATTGCATTAATACAAAATTGTATTCTGCCCCATGGTTCCTATTAATGGTCCATTAAGAAAATAAAACAAGAGAATGTTGATTCCTTTTTTCTTCAGGAAATTTACTTTCAATGTCTTTTGACAGGATAAACTGAATATCTGTACACAGGCTGATTATCAAATATCTTCCAACTGATGTGAATAGGTAAGTTCCTGTTTGTAATTTATTTATTTGCTACATCAATTTCAATCTCGTTCCCAGAGTCCTCGTTACCCTTATCCAGCGGTTGTAACGGGTAACAAGGACCTCTGGGATAGAGTGATCCACCTGACTTGCGCAGTAAGATCGGAAGTCCAAGAATCTTGGCATCCGTTAGTCGAAACATGGGGTCGAACACATGCACAGTAGAGCCGGAAGTCCAAGAATCTTGGCGTCCGTTAGTTGAAACATGGGATCAAACACATGCGCAGTAGAACCAGAAGTCCAAGAATCTTGACATGGCGGATCGCTCCCCCCAGAGGTCCTTGTTTGGCCGCTCTACTGCTGGAGAAGGGTAACGAGGACTCTGGGAACGAGACTGCATAAATTTATAAGTTTGATCCCAGCACTTAGATTATGGTAGCGCGCAAATAAACCGAGTGCCATACTGTGTATTTCATGATAGCTGCCATGATGATTTTTATATTCTTATGCAAATTAGCCATGTGGTCTGACAGTGGGCAATCACTGGAAAGAAAGCAATAGCAGTTATTACAGATGTCAGCGGTTTGACATGCAAACGAGGCGAAAGGGTCAATCTGGCATTGTATTGGCCCATTAGCCTCATTTGTAGGCTCAGATTACCAGCCGCTGTTTGGGAAAATGAGCCAGGAACGAAGACCGGATTCGAGAGAGCAGCGAAAAATCGAGCCTAACTCGTTTGCATACTTTTTAAAAACAAAATAATATTTGACTGCGGGCTCAACTGTAATAACTGCTATTGTTGAAATATTGGCTCATCCTAAATATCTGTGGCAACATATTTGATTGTCATAAAACACATTTGAATTTACAATACATGTTTCGATCATTTGTTGATCATCTTCAGTTGAATTTAATGTTGACCATATATAGCTAAGCAAGAGCTCAAGATTGAATAGCATTGCAACTGGCTATGTGATTGTGCAGCTCTAGAAAATATCCATACCCACCCCAAGGACAGTCATTGGAAATTCTGAAGAGGAACGTATGAAACTTAACCGTAAATTCCAGGGGGATGGGGTGGGTTATTTGAAACCAAACAACATTCTGTGCGGGGGGGGGGGGGGGGGGGGGGGTATGGATATTTTTTGCAACACAAATTACAGCTTTACGTTAATTGCCATAATTTTTATGCCCATTTTTTCAGCAGCAATCATTGCAAGCCGGCATGGCAAGTGCACACAAATAACAAATATGAAAAAGACCTTCAGCAATGAAGGTTTAGTGGACGAACGAAACGTTACATGTATTTGTAGTGCTTATTTTTCACCCAGAAAGGATTCAATATGTACTTTAGAATTACTAGTAAAATACAGAGCACAAGCTAGAGGGGCGCACGCACGCGAGGAAGGAAAACGCGCGAGGCGGGAAAAAAAGCCTCGCGTGTCCCTTTCCTTGTACGCGCTCCTGCAACTCGCTTTCAAAGTTATTTGTTTCAAAAGGTTATCATTTGGGGTTTGATGTTGCCATGGCACCAGATTGGGATTCTTTGATAAATAATAATAATGTTTAAATAACATGTTTACTTTCCGACTGGCCATACAACGAGACGGTACAAGACAGAAACTTGTTTTGGAACTAGGACAATCTGCATGCGCTGAATGGATCTTGAACTTTGTACAAGAGATTTAATGCATAAGAGCTGACCCTCAAAGGAGTCGGTTGCAATTCTCTTCCTGAGTTTCTTGATCTGTGAAGCAAAGACTGGCCTTACAACGAGACGGTACAAGACAGAAACTTTAGGAACCAGGACTATCTGCATGCGCTGAATGGATCTTGAACTTTGTACAAGAGATTTAATGCACAAGAGCTGACCCTCAAAGGAGTCGTTGCAATTCTCTTCCTGAGTTTCTGATCTGTGAAGCAAAGACTGGCCTTACAACGAGACGGTACAAGACAGAAACTTGTTTAGGACGTTTACGTTTGTAATAGAGATTAGAAAGTAATGGAAAATTATTTCATTTTCTTTTAGGTAACATCCCAGATATGCAGAGTATGAGAAGGAAATGTGTTTCGACCTCATCATGTAAGTTGTTATAAAGTTTCGAGACAGTCGGGGGAACAAGTACCGCGGGCTCAGTGCCATCTCGGAGGCGGTTTTCACCATCAACTGGTACTTGTTCCCCCGACTTGTTTATCTGAAACAGATGGGTAAATGTGTTTGAGGATCTGTAAGACGGAAACAGAGTCCACAGGAAATATTAACCCTTTCACTTCCAAGAGTGCTAAGATCAAAACAAAAGAAAAATTCTTGAATTTATTTTGCAATTGTCATAAACAAACAGCACCACTTGAAAGTACTGCTCAATAGCTTTCATATGAATGGTCACACACTAGGGTTTCATACACAGATTCAAGAGATACAACACAAGTATTGAGTAAAGGTTTGACTCACGGAGTGAAAGGGTTAACTTAATACAACTACATGGAAAATATGCGCTTTCCAGCATAGCTAGTATATCCCTGAAATTTTATCAGTAAATCTACTGAAATGAAAATAAAATCGTTGAAGTAGATAACAGCTTCTCTCGTTCTTATCGTACAAGTTCTTTTCAAAGGCATGCGTACGTTTTATTTACCTTTTGTTGTAAGTTAAATAAATTACCCATCCACTCCTAACTAGCAATTCTGTTGTACTTTCTGACAGGGTTTACAGCTTCTCAACCTTGTGACACAAGTTTCCCCTCAAAGGCATGTCTTCAGTTTGGCTGGAAAAGTTTTATTTTACTTAAGTAAAAGTACATTTGAAACTGTAAGTTGATTGAATAGACATCTTATGTGGTCACGTCTGCTACGTCATCCGCGTATTACATAAACAGTATCCACCATAAAATTACAACTTTTTGAAATCAAGTAGTTGATTTCGAAAATACTTAAACAAGAAGTTCCGCTATAAAAGGGATGGCACCTCCCACATTTCACACCTTTCGAGTGCGAAATGCAATTTGTACTCTTGCAGTCGTGGCACGTTGTCGAGTCAAGCGTCCTGCAAACTTAACATGATTCAAAACTCATGAAACCAAAATATATCATTAACAAAGGTAAGATATAACTTTCTTGTGTTTAGCAGAACATTCTTAGAAAAAAATGAACACATTTTCCCAGTAACGGTCGAAGAAAAGTGCAGGTTTGTTTGTCAGCTGTTTACGCTTTGATGGTTGATTGACACCTAGGTGTGAAAATGGCCAGGCCAGGCCCCTTTTATACCGGAACTTCTTGTTTAAAGCCGCACAGTAGCAAATTGACCGCCGCTTTCCAGTGGTACCTGCATAGTGTCTATCTTTTGTTTGTCTGAACGATGAAATCAGTGAAGCGGCCCTTATTCTGGTTTATTCGTTCCGATACAGTTAGTAGATCACGTCTTTCTGCGTTATAATTATCAAATATTTACGCAGTCAACAGCGGTCTTTTTGACGACAACCAAATTACTGAGGTGAGCAAAGCTTCAAATTACAATATTACCCTCATAAGCATTTTAGACATTGTTGATCAGAATATGAAAATAGCTCTAAAAAGTGATTAAATTATTAAATCATTTTAAACTAAGACAAAAAAAATTTATCGTTATATTTGTTCTCTTAAGTCCCAGCAAATTTGGTAAATAAGTAGAAGGGGTTTATTGATCTCATTTACGTTTAACAAAACAAGAGGTTCCTGCTTACGATGCGCGATTGTCGCCTTACCTTTCACAACACTTATCACGCAGTCGTGTGTTTAAAATGCACGAAATGGAACGAGGCTCTTTCGGGACACACCATTGTGCACACTGTCAACGTTCTGTCTATGTAAACAACACACATGCTCCATCATGCAACCACATCAACCATCCTGATCTCCATCCGGCAAAGTATAGATATAACGTTTGTAAATGTTTTTAATTAGTATAAAAAGAGAAAACTTAAAAACGTTAATTTTACTCTGTCGCCCCGTTTTATAGCAGAACTTGTGCCCACTATTGGTATTAGAGGTTATACTTTGAGGTAATTCAGGACCCTGAAGACTCTCTAAGCCGGACTACTCTCGTAAGGCGGAATCAGCTCTTACGTTACGGGCCGCCTTGGACAAAACCCCGTGTTTTTTTAGAACTCTAGCTCATACCATCTCTATATTATACAACATTCCCGTGAGCCGGCCAGCTCCACAAAAGTTGTCGGAGTCTTTTCTTTCATTACCCGAGCGCGTGTCCGCTTACGGGAGCTTCGGACCTTGTAACTACCAAAGAATGAAATAAAGTTGTCAGTTTTCAGTCTTATTGGCAACTCTTAATATAGCTTGTTCTACAGCAATGTACTTATGAGATGGCTCTTTTTTGGCGCAATGTTAGTATCTAAATGATTGTATTTGTACATCGAAAAATACTATATGAAATTAATAAAATTAAAGTCCTTGTTGTCTTGCTTTGCGATTTCCTTTGTCTTTGTATTTCCGTCCTGCAGCAACCTTGGCCTCCACCTTGGAGGAGTGGTTTTTCACAACAAACGGTTCCGAAAAAGTTAGGTCAATTCAGGGTATTGACTCATTTTTTCCTTGAGCATCATACCAATTTGCCCTGTTTTCAGCCAACATTAACCTTTCCGCGTTATTACGCATGCGGTATTAGTGACTCCAAAAAACCAAATAAGAACTAGCAAAGGCATTGAGAGCCCCACTATTACCTATAAAGGAAAGTCCCTTATTCTTAGGTTGTGGTGGTGGTGCTGTACAAATTTTGTTCTCTTTTTTTGTTTTATTTTCAAATTTTAATCTATTTGTAAACAGTTAAATACACTTCAATATACACATTATTCGAGAACAGTGATTAAAAGTAAGTTTTATTCGCCCCATCCCATCCAACCAAAGTCACCACACCCAACCCTACCTCGTCAACTTGTCCCTTTTATAGCTACTTTGCGTCAAGACATCACTCAAACACCTGTGGTACAATTCGTTTTAAGTGCGGCATGCGTTCGGGCTAACGTTCCGTGTTAACGTTTCCGGCTAACGTTCGCGGCTAACGTTCCGGCTAACGTTCCGGCTAAGGTTCCGGCTAAGGCTCCGGCTAAGGTTTCCGGCTAAGGCTCCGGCTAAGGCTCCGGCGAAGGTTCGCGCTAAGCTCCGCTAAGGCTCCGGCTAAGGCTCCGGCTAAGGCTCGGCTAAGCTCCGGCT
>MU827030.1:0-17581 GCA_029204205.1 Desmophyllum pertusum | reverse complement strand
TGTTTAACTTTTGATATGTGTTAACAAGGAGATTGCTCTCTAGGTAGTAACTATTATTATTTATGAAATAAAAGGATACTACGAGCGCGCTCTGATTGGCTCAAAAACGCATTTACCGATTTATGTTGGAGAGGTCCCATGACCATGGACCCATGCCACATCTTTTGTTTTGCGCTCATACACTATGCATGAATTACGCAGGTCGCAACGTTTCTATTGGTTAGTTGCTTGAACACACGCTAACCACGCTATTGTATTTTGTCAGGTTTTGTTGTACGGTAACACCACCAAAATAAGGGTAACAAAAACATATAACAAAGAAACTTTGGCCGCGTTTCATAACCATTTCCCCTCTATTAACTATGGCTCTGTCTTAATCTTTGTATTTTGAAGATGTGGTTAAGTCATTGACAAAATAATCAATTCTTAGATAATTTGAAGTCTTAAAAAAGCTGTCGGGAAAAATCGTTCGAAAATCTTCGCGCGATTTTTTCTTGTCAAGACAGAAAAAATATTTACAGAAAATCGAGATGTAAATGATGTCAAACCCGCTTTACGTTCATACAGGTGGGAAGTCGATCGCGGTTGTCAGTAAATTTCGTATCAAACGGCAGAAGTAAAAAAAAAAAAATTAGGTTAGAAAGGAAACGTACTATATTGTTTTCCGCCTTGAAGGGCTTTAAATTTCCTGGTCGGCCCGAAATGGGGCCGTCACAAACGCAAAACCTGAAAATTGAGTATGTTGAATTTTATTCGAGAGGACACCAAATTCATTTCGATGGCTTGCCGGTGCAAACGGAAATTATTTAATCATTCAAAAAAGCAGGTTGCGCCGATTTCGGGAAAATATGAACAAATTTATAAAAGCCTTAGTTTGCTGAAGTGCAAAAAAATCCTTCATGCATGCTATAAGGTCAGGATCAAAATTAAGAATATTTTTTTCGCCAAATGCAATAACTCCAAATTTCTTCATACTTCGCATTTATATAATGAAGTTATCAAATAGAAGCTTGAGTTATTCGAGCAGTTTTCCTTTTCTAACTGGCTCGTACAGCGAAGTTTCTCTACAACGTAAAAACGGTCATCAACCATAGTTAATAGAGGGAAATGGTTATGAAGCCCGGCAAAGTTCGTTGTTATACGCTGTTTTGTTCGCTGATTTTGGAGGGTTGACGGCGTGCTACAAAACCTGACAAAATACAATAGGTGGTTACGTGTGTTTCCCAAACACACTAACCAAGTTAGCAAACGTTGCGATTTACGTAATTCATGCATTAGTGTATAGAGCGCAAAACAAAAGATGTTACATGGTCATAGGACCTTCCAACAAATAAAAATCTTCGCCATCTTTGTTTGCTCTCCTTTGAAGTTTGCCAGGTTTCATACACCAATTTCCCTCTATTAACGATGCATGCAACCGAATGAAAAGAAACTAACTGCCATGCCGGAAAAAGAATTGGCGAGGTGATTTTTATGAACTGTGTTATGCCTGTTGAATAATTATGAGGCTTCACCCAGTTAATAAAGGACACAGATATAAAAACTAAATATTTATATGATCGTTTACATAACGCCCAAATTTTAAAATAAATTCAGTTACATACTCAACAATTATTATGATTATTTATCTTGATGAAAAATTACGTTAAATCCGGCCCCCAATCAAAGAAATAATAAAATAACATAATGTATGTTTATGCGATGAGAGCGTTCTCGTTACACTCTCATTTATCAATCAACTATAAAATAACTATTTTCGCCTATTTGTTATTCTAAAAATTAGGTGTATTAAACTAACCTTGTGAGCAAACAGGCCCTTGGGTAGCTGAAGGCACAGGCTCCAATTAAAACGAGCAAAGTGAAAACGGAAAACATTGAAGTTGAAAATCTTGTCGCAACTGGTTGTAGCTGATGGAGTAAATTCCAACGAGAAGTTCTTCTTTGCTTTCGACTTCGTAAAGCCTTGCGTAGCAAACGCTGGAGCAATATAGGAGCTCGATATACGTTAATGCCTCAACTAATACATTTGAAGGCTCACATTATTTTGGTTTAGCCAATGATGGCTAAATTCTGTCACGCAAGCTCTCTATCAACTATTTATGAAAAATGACTGAGCCCCTTCATTCATTGACTGTTTAATTTCTTTGTTCACATGAAGCATTTATAATGGTTTTCATTGGTTAATTATTCGGTTAACGGTTAATGTTTGTCTGAATGCAGCTGTGTAATATTTGCAAACGTTCAACTCAAATTATAATTAAGAGACAAAACATATATAGGGGATTATTTTAGAGATATTTCTTTCAAAAAAAGTTAAATAAACTGGTCTATTTTGTACAAACCTACGTGTATCGTCACAATGAAAAACTATAAAGCCTTATATGTTGATACGTACTTTGCAGAAATTCTTGAGTCGTTCGTTCTGTTCCTGTTTGTTGATACCGGATTTGATAAATTGCCGGTTTTTTGTCCCAAATTTCCCGCCAACTACTGATAACGTCGCAACAAAGTCACTTCGCCATATAATTCGATCGCCCAAACTTCGGAGTAATTCTTGTGGTAGCGGTTACTGTTTCTTACCTTACTTCTGAGCACAGATTACGTCGAAGTCAGTGTTATTAAGTCAAAGAAAAGGGTGAAAAAACGGCCCGGTTTTCGACACTCTTAAAAAAAATAGGACCCCAAGGCGTCTGAACCACATCGCCCTCAGTCCTGAAGATCAGATTTAAAAAGTTAGCACCTTAGAGCCCATCGACCACCCAGCACACCGTGTTGGACCGTCATTTCGGACCACCGCTTACGCTTTATCGCAAAGAAAGAAAGAAAGAAATATGACCGTAAACGCCAGACGAGATTTCGATCCAGCTGAGCTCTTGGGCGACAGAATTATATCAGACTGTAAGCGTCGGCCGCCGGCTGAGTAGCCCTGCAAGGCTCGGTTGTTCGAAAGTGATTAACACCAATCCTGGGACTAAAAGTCAATCTAGGTTTCAATTTCTCTTGTATAACATCAGTGAAAATATTTTTCTACTGTTGTAGAGTTTGAGATTACCCAAACGTTAAAACTAAAGGACAAAAAATATAGACAGAAAACCTTCACTGACAAGTTACAAAACAAGAACCATTACTAATCCTGGATTAGCTTAATCGTCCTTTGAACAACTGACCATGGACTCCAATTTCAACCGTGTTTTAGAACTTCTGGCAGAAAGTTTATTTATATTAACATAAAAAGTCGCTGTATTTTGAAAATATTATTTCCTAAACAATATATACTATCTCCTAATGAAAAACTGTCCTACGGGCTTCAAAGGTTTGTCAAGTTAGTTATCTGAGCCGGCTATCCCGTTTGAAATCCCTAATATTCAGTTGATTTTGCAAGTGAGAATTGAGCAAGCGATGCGAGCAAGCAAGCAAGCAAACAAGCAAGCAAGCAAGCCGGCAAGCAAGCGAGCAAGCAAGCAAGCAAGCAAACAAGCAAGCGAGTAAGCGAGCAAGCAAGCAAGCAAGCAAGCAAGCAAGCAAGCAAGCAAGCAAGCAAGCAAGCAAGCAAGCAAGCAAGCAAGCAAGCAAGCAAGCAAGCAAGCAAGCAAGCAAGCAAGCAAGCAAGCAAGCAAGCAAGCAAGCAAGCAAGCAAGCAAGCAAACAAACAAACAAGCAAGCAAACAAGCACGCAAGCAAACAAGCACGCAAGCAAGCAAACAAGCCTGCAAGCATGCCAGTGAAGCAAGCAAGCAAACAAGCAAGCAAGCAAGCAAGCGAGCAAACAAGCAAGGAAGCAAGCGAGCAAGCGAGCAAGCGAGCAAGCGAGCAAGCGAGCAAGCGAGCAAGCGAGCAAGCGAGCAAGCGAGCAAGCGAGCAAGCGAGCAAAGCGAGCAAGCGAGCAAGCGAGCAAGCGAGCAAGCGAGCAAGCGAGGCAAGCGAGCAAGCGAGCAAGCGAGCAAGCGAGCAAGCGAGCAAGCGAGCAAGCGAGCAAGCGAGCAAGCGAGCAAGCGAGCAAGCGAGCAAGCGAGCAAGCGAGAAGCGAGCAAGCGAGCAAGCGAGCAAGCGAGCAAGCAAGCAATCAAGCAAGCCAGTGAAACAAGCAAGCAAATAAGCAAGCAAAAAAACATAATTTGATTACGTCACTGAAAGCATATTATACTGTATAGCCACGATAATCTAGGTAGGGTGGCTTAAAACTCCAAAAACGAGCAGCGAGAGGTATATTGTTTTCTGATCGTCTGTCTATTGAGCTTTTTAACAAACTGCATGGCTACCTTTTTATGAGGACGCCGAGTTCGAGATGCTGTATTGTTTATAAACGCTTAAATGGGAAATGTACCATCTTACATCGACGCCTTACTTAAATGCAATAACGAAGTACATTCTCGCAGTACCAGATACTCTAACTATAACCTAGTCTTCCCTACATACACAAGAACAACAGAAGGGGCAGGAGATTTGCGATCAAATGCTGCAATCTCTGGAACTCTTTATCTTTAACATTAAGAAAATAAAAATCCTTGGAGTCTTTTAAAAACAGTTTGTATAGAGAATTTTTTAATAAGCAGAAACTTAAACATCATTTTATTGTATAATGACTAAGTTTGTATTAATTTATAGAAATTTATTTTAATATTAGTATATTGTAATCAGTAGTAATTTGTATTTTAAAGTTAGATTTTTATCATTGTATTTTAAGCATTTTTATTGTAATTTCTTTATTAATTCAGTACTGTAAATAGTATAAATATCATTAGTTTTTAGAGTTTTTTTATTAGAGGGCCACAAGTTTATTAGCCTGGCTATTACGTGCTACCCTCTATAAATAAAGATATTATTATCTATCTATCTATCTTACTTACTTACTTACTTACTTACTTACTTACTTACTAAAGACCTACTGGAGCAAAATATAACCCATGGCAAAAAGTCTTTTATCCCCGTTATCTGGTGCGTGTCGTGCTTCGTTTCCACACGTGGTTGGAGTCATCCGGACGTCCTCCAGTACCAAATCCAAGTCTGGAATCACAGTCGCCGCAGCTATTTTCGTTGTTACCAAGAAAACCAATTCTTGCTTTGGAATGGGAACTGCGTTCAGAAATAACATTGAAACCTTCCTTGTTACAGTTAAGCTGCAAAGAGGCCTGTGAACCAATCAGCGTCTTCCACGTGTCACGACCCAGTGATGTGTTGCGGTATTGCCCGTCAGCGATTCAGTGGAGTACAGAGAGTCGGCCTGCTTGTTGATGACGATAAAAGCTGTGTCGTCCCTGCCATCAATCATCATACCGAGGCAGATCTTGGAGAAGGGCGTGTTCCAGTAAGTCTCCAACTTAGTCTCCTGTGTGTCAAATACAGTCTCCCCTCCTACAAGATTAAATGTTGACTGGCCTGCTCCAAAAGTCGGAGTTATAGTGGAAGGTTGGCTGAAGGAGACAATTTGGACAGAAAATGTAAATTATAGTTATTCAACTGGAAACTAAGTTAGTCAGTTTATGTTATGAGCCTCAAGGTCGATTCGTGAGTATGCTAGAAAGTCAAGTCACTCGTAAAATATTACACAATTCATCGTGGTTTGATATATAGATGAGCGTTCAAATGTTTGTCTCACGATGGAGTCACTTTGAAGTGTTGATCGAGATGTTTCGACCCTATATATTAATGTTGTATCAGAGGTTCTTCGCTGCCTGCAACAACAAGGCGCACGCACTGTCTTCGATTCAAGTCTGACACAACGATTAGGTCACACTTAGTGCGACCTAAAGGCGCCCTTGATCCATCTAAAAAGGCGGTGTCGTCTATACGATTCCATGCGAATGCACATGCGGCAAAGTGTACATCGGTGAAACAGGGAGATCGATGCCTGAATGAACACGACAGAGACATACGGCTCGTACTCAGAACTCTGCACGGTTTCGGAACACGCCAACGGAGAACTTGGCACCTTCCTACTTTGAACGAAGTTGAGTTTCACAGAGACCCTCATTGGTACACTCGAAGGCCCATACACATAAAAACCCCCATCCAAACAACACCAACAGGGATTGAGTGGAATCAAAATTCTTCAAGCATGCGGCTACAATCAAGAAACACAACAGCCGATCAATAGCACAGCAGACAGCTGAGGGAACAACATCTGACTAGTCGGAATAGCAACGAACCAACTAGGCTCGATTTCCGCCGCTCTCTTAGTCGTTCGAAACGTCGCGATCAACACCTCAAAGTGACTGTCAGCATGCATATCAGAGAGTCGAACGTACGATCCGCTTGTAATCTGGAGATTACTGGCTTGTTATTAAAATAATCTCTATTAGTACCTGTGTGCCATTAATCTTCATGACAAGTGTCCAGCGAGCTACTCCGCATGCCCCGAGACCACATTGGGGATACGTTTCGTTGGTCCTGAGAAGTAAAATTAGAATAGTCAACTATTAGACTATTGTGAAACTACTCAAGTTTATAAAGTAAAAAAGTTACAGCTGTTGCCACTTACAAATTATTCTCGTAAGCTTCCTTGCACGGCACAACTGTATCAATTTAAAAAAATCAGGATTAATTTAACCAGGCCAAGTTGAGTATTACTAGCAGTAGCACGCGCGTTTTTTACATTTTGATTTAGTTTTACCCCATATTATGTTTATAATGGCGCTACGTCACATGTTCATATGGTCATTCGAACAAGCTTTGAGAAAATAGGTTTAGAGCGAAGCTAAAATTTCTAAACAAATACAAGAGTTTCGCCAAAGTTCAAGGTAAAGAGAAGGAAGAGCCAAACCCCTTTAACAGGACTTTTAAAGTGCGCCTTCATGTTTATGGGCTTATGGCAACGCCAACATTTCTAGTCCAGTTCTGGCCCCTCTCTGTCACGCAACGCTACGCTCACGCCAGCGTTGCGTGACAGAGAGGGGCCAGAACTGGACTACAACATTTCAGGTTAGTTTCATTGACTAATGACTAAATTTCATTGACTAATGTTTACAATAAATAATATTTTACGCTGCGCAATATCGTCCATCTCCAGCATATCCAGGTTTACAAGCACAGTTGAATGATCCCTTGGTATTGTTGCAAACAGCATTAGCACTGCAGTTGTGTGTTCCTGCAACACACTCGTCATTGTCTGAAAAAAAAAATTAACTTATTTTATGTCAGTATAAAGTTATTGATAGTCTGGCCGAGAAGACCAAAATATATGTGAAAATTATTCAGTAATTATCAATGAAATTAGTTCAGGAACATTGACAAAAATATAATTGTACCTTTGCATTCCCTTCCATCCCCAGCATATCCAGGTTTACATGTGCAGTTGAATGATCCCTTGGTATTGTTACACAACGCACCAGCACTGCAGTTGTGTGTTCCTTCAACACACTCGTCATTGTCTGAAAAAAAAATTAACTTATTTTATGTCAGTATAAAGTTATTGATAGTCTGGCCGAGAAGACCAAAATATATGTGAAAATTCTTCAGTAATT
The DNA here is from genome assembly GCA_029204205.1 of Desmophyllum pertusum. Taxonomy (NCBI): domain Eukaryota; kingdom Metazoa; phylum Cnidaria; class Anthozoa; order Scleractinia; family Caryophylliidae; genus Desmophyllum; species Desmophyllum pertusum. The sequence goes on along the minus strand of MU827030.1, from coordinate 10,121 downwards.
ATCAATGAAATTAGTTCTGGAAACATTGGCAAAATATAATTGTACCTTTGCATTCCCTTCCATCTCCAGCATATCCAGGTTTACACGTACAGTTGAATGATCCGCTTGGTATTGTTGCACTCAGCATCATCACTACAGTTGTGTGTTGCTTTAGCGCACTCGTCGACATCTGAAAATAAATTCCACTATTTTTAGTTGTCAATAATTTGGCCGAGAAGACCAATATATAATACTGATATATATCAAAGTTATTCAGTTGTCATCAATGAAATTAGTTCAAGAACGTCAACAAAAAAACTCACCTTTGCATTCCCATCCATCTTCCTTGTATCCAGGTTTACAAGTACAGTTGAATGATCCCTTGGTATTGTTGCACTCAGCATCAGCACTGCAGTTGTGTGTTTCTTTAGCACACTCATCAATATCTGAAAATGAAATATATGTATCGGGCAATGTATTTATTTGTGACCAGTATACATCATTTCCATTTTGAAATTTTAGTATAATTTAATTTAAGATGCAGACTAATCTCTGATAAGCGGACACCCTTGGATCAGAAAAAGTGTCCACTTAAGGAGATTTGTCCGCACAGCTGACATAGCTTGAAACATGACGAAGTGTCCACTTACGGGAGGAGTTCGTTAGCGGAGGTTCGACTGTTGTAGGCCATTTTCGTGGTGTCTTTTGTCTCTGTTTTAAAACGAGTTCTGGCGCAAAAAACCCTTCAGTATGGAAAAGAGTTTTACTTTACAATGTCTGAGCCGAGAACTCTTTGGGACTACTATGTTGTCAATCAGATAACGTAAAAAAAAACCCCGCCATAATGACGCTTAAATGATTTAAGACGGATTCCGCTCAACGTTCGAGCAATAAGTGCAAAAATTAATTACTAAAAAACTACTCATAGCATGGTAACATTTTGAATACTATTTGAAACATATCAGTTTAATTCACTTCTCCAAGTGACCCCGCAATTAAATTCTCAAGCATTCTCGAGAAAATTAATGTCGAACTTCGTAAAAAATGATAAAAACGCACGCCATTTTGTTTTGAACTGACATGAAGCGTCTTTTTAATTAAAATATGTAATGACTTCTCTCGCGGGGTCAGCTTGGGAGCTAATTTATCGATAACTTCTTCTTAACTGTATTCAAAATGTTACCGTGCTATGAGTATTTTTTTTTGGTACTTAATTGTTTGCACTTTTTGCTCGAACGTCCAGCGGAAATCGTCTTAATACTCTAAATGTCACTGCATGTCTGAGCCGAGAACTCTTTGGGACTACTATGTTGTCAATCAGATAACGTCAAAAACTGAAAACCCGCCATAATGACGCTTAAAATGATTTAATACTCTAAATGTCACTGCAAGAAAGCTAAAAAAATCATTAAAGAACAGGAAAATTCACCCCAAAACATATCTGCTAATTGCCAAGAAGTATTATTTCTGGCAATTTTTCCCAGAAAAAATTTCAGTTCGGCGGGTTTTGCTTCTACACCTATTTTAATTAAACGTTGTCGGAAGACAAGACCGAAAGGTAGGATGGGTAAAAGTAGAGAAAAACTGCTTGCACGCACCGAATACTAATAAGAAAGTAACATGAAAAACATTATTTCTAATGTTTCCTTTTTGTTTTAAACCTGTATAGTAAAAGTAAGCTCCTTTTAGCCAAACTGAAATCATGCAGCTAGTGAAAAAACATGGAAAAACAAATTATCTAATTCGGGGCAAACCAAATACATCACGTCCGAAAATAAAAACTTATTTTCGCATCGATATGCAAATTCTAATGAATACCCCAGGACTACCATTCGGTCTTGTATTGTAGGCTTTACGCTTTCTACATGTACACGTTACACATTTTACTGAGAAGTTTTTAAAATGTCCGTGGAGGTCACGGAATCCTCCCCGGTCTGGATAACATAACACTCAGAGAAAATGTTTACCTTTATTACAAGTTCGATCCTTGAACCCAGCAATACACAAACAGCGATATCCTTTGTCAGTAAAACCAGTTTGACAAGTAGCGTTGTTCTTGCAAGGGTTAATAACACAAGCGCTCTGAAACAAGAAAGAACATCACAACTATAAACAATGTAAAAGTCAGTGATAAAGACCTTAGTGACATAGCAGAACATTTTGGCACAATTCTACAGTCATTTCCTATTCTTCTCTGTCTGGCTGTCTCACTTAATTAGCCAAACTGACTTAATGTTTGACATCCATGATTTTTTAAACTAACACTTTCATTTTACAGTGCAACGACGTTCGCCGATCGAGGAGGCCAGTTAAGTTTTTGACCAATCAGAGCAAGAATTTAGAACGAAATATTTTGAGTTTGTTAGAAGTCGCTTGTCATGTACTCAACTGGGTTCAAAATTAGTTTTGCCGCTTGGGTCAGTTGTTGTCCCCGTCATGATGTTTTAAACTTATTTTTGTAAAAATATGTTTGTCCAAGCGGATTTGAAATGTTAACATTGTAGTCGCTTGTTCAAAATTATTTTAGTGACTGGACCATACCGAGAGTTGTTTTGTCCGCGCTGTATTCAAAGGACTCATAGTTATATTGCTGTTATCTTGTTGAGTTGTTTTGCCGCAGAGTTGTAAATTAGTTTTTGCTGCTGCACCGTTCAGAAAGTGGTTAATTTTGTTTTCGTTCTTTTGTCGCGCCGTTCAAGTCAAACAAATTTGTGCGAAAGCTGTCAATCAAAATTGCAACGACTAACATTCGCGCTGTTGGAACAACGACAAATTAAGATTTTTTTTGTTCAAAGTCATGCTGTGATTGGTTGAAAAGCCTTTGTACTGTAAACTTGGTTGAAATATGATGTTTAGCTGAAGCTGAAATGAGCGAGGAAAAATATGTATAAAAGTTTGTCTTGCTAAGGTAAGGTCTAAGGTTAGAAAAGAAGACAAAGTTCAAGAAAAACTTGAAAAAAGGCAAATTAATGTTTGGCAAACTTTGTAATGGCTCCGTCAATTCCAAGCCCGACCAAGCCCTCCCCGTGCATTTGTCGGGCATTTTACAACTTTTCCATCCCTGGGGTGGGGCATTTGCTGTAACCGGGCAACCTGGGGCCGGGGTGGAGCATTGTCAAAGCAACGTGATCTTTCGGATTTTAAAAGACGTATATGCTTTGTTGTTTATTTAAAATTTCCTGATTGCCCCCGATAGAAAAATATAAAAACTGAGTTGATATTAAACCTCGTTTGAGTCCCGCACTTTTCGAGTGTACCGGAGCCCCACCCCCACCCCACATGTGCAAAAATGTGCACTGTTGCTTTCCACGTGCGAACCAAAGATGGCGGAAACGAAGCTTCAACTTCTCCTGAGGTACGTTGCAGTCGTAATTAAAACAAAATGTTCCAAAAACCATGACAATGATTACAGGTATAAATAATCTGTGAACAATTATAGTGTCCATCAATTTAGATTTTTAAATTCCTCGATCCGCACAAGAAAATACAATTTTGAGCTTGTCCTGTGGGTCGGGCATTTGCACTCTTCCTGAAGCCCCACCGTGGGGATTTTGTGCATATAAGCTGACCCCACCGTGGGGGCATTTTCAACATTCTGACAAAAAAATGACAAATGCCCGGGGAGGGGATGAGCGGGCTTGGAATTGACGGAGCCATAAAGTGGCACTTGCCTCAGCTCCATGATAAACATAACTTGTGTTTTCCTTCAGCTCGTGTTCGTGTCCTTCATGAGTAGAATTATTCAATTCACATTTGTGTTTTCCATTTCCACTTCTTGCTTTTTGTAGATTATAACTGACACAGTCGGCTTCCAAATAGCACAGCAACTCACAATAGTCCCCACCCATGACGTCAGCGGTTTTAATCACGTGGTTTTCCAGGCGTTTGTCATTGAATGTCTTGGTGGATCTGAACTCCAATCGACGGCCATTGGTCTGAGGCAGAGTGATCTTTGAGAATTGAAATTTGTTAGTTTTATATATAGTAACTATTATTATTATTTATGAAATAAACAAGATACTACCGCGCTCTGATTGGCTCAAAACCATTTACCATAACTCAATGGAAACATAGAAAATTTATTCCAGCTTTTATTTATTCGTGCTTTTATTATAATTGGAAAGTACTTTGACAGAGAAATCCAGGAAATTGTGGTTGGAATCGGTCGCTGCGAAACTGAGCGACGTGAGTGCACGGAAAGTTTCCAAGCTAACAAACTTTCAGAAAGTGTTCAGAATTTTCATTGGTCTTGGAGCAGTGATTCAGCGGTTATTTTCTAGAGCTTTATCATTGGAATAGAGGTTAGTCCCGGGAACTCTAATTGCCTTATTTCGTGTTTGTTTACTTAGTTTGAAGTCTATAAAGTCCGCATTTCTCCGTTTAGTTTATTCATCGTGTCATTTACAGTGTCATGCCGCATAGAACTTGTCGAAATGAAAAGCTATTTGAACTCTTTATACACCTTTTTCTGCTTCGTTTTAAAACAAACCTGTTTAGCCATGTTCGGCTTTAATCAGTCATAACTTCCATTGAGGCGTCCACAAAATCTACAGAAAGCGCTAAAACTTCTACCTATACTCTAGCGTAAAAGGAGTCGGCGTAAAATATTGTCACCGTCACATGAGCTCGAGATTTCGATTGACCCAAAGTCAAACGATACCTTTTAATTGTCTCCACTCTACATATATAACTGAATTACAAATGTAAGTACTTCTTATAGGATTTGTGGGTGCAATTGTAAAATTCAGTTGAAGCTTTAGCGAAAGTTCAGAAAGTTTGAGCCATTGCACGTTTAATATTTGTTTACCTTTCGAGTTTTTTTTTTTACTTTCAATTGTCTTTGATTTGTGGTCTTCATTTTTTCCTTGCAAATAAGGTTTTCACGTAAATGTTGAATGAAAATATCTTCCTATTGATTTATTGATATCAGCACCTGAGGCAGTGAAAGTTGGACAATCCTTCGTCCTTCCGCGGAGTGCAGCCATATTGCAAACAAAGTTTAATTTTGTCAGTTGCTCTCGTTATCTGTGCGTTTACCAGTACAATAGTAGATAGGTTTTCGACCAGCTTCGACCAAATCAAATCACGGGTAGTATGACAGTTATTTTATAAAACTCTATGAAAACACGGAAAACGTTTTCTATTTGATCAAATGATTATTTCTCGCTCTTCAACGTTTCGAGCTACTTTATAATAAAATCATGAAAACGCGAACTACGAGAATCGATTCTTTTCAAGAGAGTTTCTTGTATTAACCTGACATATTTAAGTTAAGGAAGATATAATCATTCTATGTGAAACAAAGAGGAAGACAAAACATGGATTTTTGAAAAAAAAAAAAAGCAATGTGAAATACGACGGGTACAACCATAAATCAGGATAACAGGGAATCACATCGTGGAAGTTATAAACTTGTAAATGCTGTTGAAAAATTAAGCTTTTAACTTGTTTAGCTATAATAAATTTAACTGAAAACATTTAGAAATGATATCAAAAGGATTTCCACTTATGTAGGATGTCAATTGTTTCTGAATTTATTATTCATTTTATTTATAAACGTCTGCTCCAATCTAATGTAACAACAGAAATGAAAAAATCCGAAGGACGATATGATTTATTACTCAAATTCGGAATTAGCCAATCAGAAGCTCTATCTACTATCCTGATATCCTACGCAGGGGAGGGGGCAGGCAGCGCCCTTTGATCTTGCCGCTTTTCCGCTATACGTGATCGCACAAGTAAAGAAATCTGTCAATCATTTTGAGAAACGTACCTCTACGGGAGTTTGCTGTGGAATTTTTCATCCATGGTGTCCCACAATGACCAAAGTTCCAGTTAAACAGTGACCGAATCGTTCACATAGATGTTTGAACGTGGAATCGCCAAAATATTTCTGAACGAACACAACGCACGTCATGTCCGCCATCGTCCGCCATGTTTATTTTAAACAAACCAGTACTTAGTCTCGCTCGGCCAAATTTCTTAAATGTGCAATCATGTATACTAGGTCCCAGGCCTCGCTGCTAGTCCCCCCTGTTCCTACGATATCAAGTCACTGACCTGATATCCACCAATATCATGGTCACTTTCAAGTCAAGTAATAAATTCTGCAGATTAGAGCTGAATTGTCCTAAATTGGCAGTCAAACTTAAAACAGGAAAATGTCGACGAAGTGAATAATTCGAAGGAAATTTACGAGGAAAAAACTAAGCTAATTTTTGCGCGTCTCGCCAAAATACAAACCACGGCTCGACCAAACTCGCCTGATATGCCGCCGAAGCGTACCAAAAAGGTACGATTAGGTATGCATTTCTAATTTTATGCCACAAATTTTATAGTAAACTACTCATAAAATCATTTTTAGACCAAACCGATTTCCTGAAAATAGACGTTTCCAATTCGGAAAGCGATCTGTTTGAAAATTTAACCAGTAAAGCAGGAGTCAATACCCACACCGTAGCTGCAGGTGAAATTGTGAAATAAACGTTTCTAAACATTCAAGCCGTGTCAGCTGTCCTCAAAAAAGTGACATATTCAAACAACTTTTTGTATATTTTACCGATAAAAGTCATAAAAATGAACTTGGCAGGATGATAGAATTTTTATTTCCAAGCAATCGTATGTTTTTTGTTTTTTCCAATTTTTCCAATTTTCCAATTTTTTCCAATTAAAAGGCGTTGCTAAGTTACCTTCAAATTTTCGTTTTGCCTTTTGAACAAAATAATCATGCAAAATGGAAGAATATTTTTTTAATGGAAGAAGATGGTTCGACAATTTCAAAAGTGAAAATTTATTCTGATATCTTTATTCGTTCATGCAATATGTCACGTTGAAGTTAGCTTAAAATCCAAAAATAGTAACAAACGGTAACAAAATAATGCAAATTTCAAGGGCAAATACATTTTTATTGGATGAACTTATTTCAATATTTTTTCAGTTTTCATCTTTTCAGTGTCGGCTTACAAAATATGCCATCAAGAAGTAAAAAAAAACATTAGGTAGAAAGGAAAAGTAATATATATATTATTTTCGCCTGAAATGCTTTAAATTTCTGGTCGCCGAAATGGCCGTCACAACGCAATACCTGAAAATTAAGTATTTGAATTTTATTCGACTCTGCGTGCAAAGAGGAACCAAATTATCTCGATGCTTCTGGTGCAAAAGTGTTTTGACAAATGAAATATTAACCATTCAAAAGCAGGTTGCGCCATTAGAAAAATATTACAAATGTTAAAAAGCCTTAGTTTACTGAAGAGAAAATCCTTCATCTATAAGTAGGATCAAATTCAGATATTTTTTTCGCCATATGCAATAACTCCAAATGTCTTCATACATCGCCTTTATATATTAATGACGTATCAAAATAAGCTTGACTTATTCGAGCAGTTTTCTTACTGGCCGTGCAGCGAAGTTTCTCTACAACAAAACGGTCATCAACCGATGAAGAACTAACTGCCATGCCGTAAAAAAATTCGAGGTGATTTTTATGAACGCTGTTATGCCCTGTTGATAATTGTGAGCTTCACCAAGTAATAAGTATAGGAAATCGTATGAAATGCTCGTGCAATTAGTGCTTTACGGTCCTTCGTGATGTTTTGAAAGTTCTCAAATTGCACTCGCCTTTCACTAGTTTCCAAAGTGCTCATGCACGTGTTTTATTTGAACGCGCAGGCAAACCAAGCGTGAACTTTTTGAAAGAATTACAGTACTATAGTTTAGAAAACAATTTAACCATTAACTTGAAAGCTTATTTCAATAACATTAAGCGGCAACAACGTCTCTACTTGTCCGGTACCGTTTATCACAATTCCGTATTGCACTCTATAACCTATTTATGCATTCGTCATTGACCAATCAGAAGCTGTATATTATAAGAATAGATTTAAAATCTAATATTTATATGATCGTTTAATTTAAACGCCCAAATTTTAAAATAAATTCAGTACATACTCAAAATTATTATTCAGTTTAACTTTTCCCATATTTATCTTGATGTATAATACGTTAAATCCAGCCAATCAAAGAAATAATAAAATAACAGAATGTAGCTATGTGATGAGCGTTTTCGAACATTCTCATTTATCATACCCAGAAACCAACAATAAAATACTATTTTTCCTATTTTGTTATCTAAAAATTAGGTGTACTGAACTAACCTTGTAAACAGACAGCCTTGGGTATCACTGAACACAGCTCCAATAAAACGAGCCAAATGAAAACGGAAAACATTGAAGTTGAAGATATTGTCGCGAGAGTTGTACTGATGGAGTAAATTCCAATGAGAAGTTCTTCTTTGCTTTCCACTCGTGGCCTGCGTAGCAGGCGCTGGAGCAATATAGAGCTCGTATACGTCAATGCTCCACTTAACACATTTGAAGCTCATGTTACATTTGTCCAGTTTAGCCAATAATGGTAATCTGTCACCAGTTCACCATTAACTATTTATGAAACAAAGAGCTCCCTCGTCAATTTCTTTGTTCACATTAATATTAATAATGGTTTTCATAGGTTAATTATTCGGTTAACGGCACGACATGTTTGTCTGAATGCAGCTGGTAATATTTGCAAACTTCAACTCAAATTATAATTTAAGAGACAAAAATATCGAAAATATATCTTTTAGAGATATTATATACTTTCGGTTATTTTTGTCAAACCTAGCTTGCAATGTTTCTTCTCGGTTAGTATCAAGGTACAATGTATTTGCAGTTTTATGTTTTGTAGTACATTGCCCGGTACATTGGTGTTGAGTCAATTCACTCCTTCCTGTGTGTTGACAATGATATTAATTATTAATTACAAAGCTGTTGATTTTACAGCGGCCTGGCCTCATTTGTGACCCATCGCTCAGTGGATTCATCGCTCAGTGGATTTATCTATAGTAAAGCAGAGGGAACCAGAGTCCAAAAGTGTATATATAGAGGATATTACACACGGCGGCGCGATATTAAACTCACTCGCTGCGCTCGTTCGTAAAATATTGTTTTTACCACTCGAAAATAAAATTCATATCGTCAAGCCACCGTGTAATTTTCTTTTTATTATATAGACAAAAGACAAAAGCACAAACTTTATCGCGAACTCTTGCAGCTCGGTGGCTGGACTTTCCGAATTTCTCTCCTTTCGTCTTCACTTGCAAGGAACTCCTTGAATAATTTTAAGTCATATGAAGTTTCCCTCTTCGTGTTAACATTTTCCTACTCCTCAGTGAACGATTTCATGTCGGCTTCAGTGAATTTCACGAATCTATCGCTCGCCATTTTTCAACCGGAGTTTGGCAGCTTTGCACAAAAAGCATGCAAAAGCGGGAAATGACGTCATCGATATCCTCACTAGTGAGGATATGGAAAATACGCCACTCGGGTCCCGGATGTAGTTTCGTATGAAGTTTACGAGTGTTCTATTTTCCAGTAAAACACTCGTGTCTATATAATAAATGTAAATATTATACCAAAAATATAATTGATATAACCGCTATTTCTAAGTCATCTTTATTCATTTTCAGAAAAAAAAAAAAAAAAGCGTTCGCTGATTGATTAATTAATAGATATTGCTCTGGAAAACCGCATGAAAATTCATTTTATTTGACATCAATGCACTGTTTTTTTTGTATTTTTTTTTTTAAATAAAGGAGATTTATTTCACAGGAATAAATACACCTTATAGTATACTCAACAAAATATGCAGCTTCTGATTGGTCAATGACGAATGCATAAATAGGTTATAGAGTGCAATACGGAATTGTGATAAACGGTACCGGACAAGTAGAGACGTTTTTGCCGCTTAATGGAATTGAAATAAGCTTTCAAGTTAATGGTTAAATATTTTCTAAACTATAGTACTGTAATTCTTTCAAAAAGTTCACGCTTGGTTTGCCTGCGGCGTTCAAATAAAACATGTGAGCACTTTGGAAACTAGTGAAGCGTTTCGTGTGCAGAGTAGCGTGCTGGCCGCAGCAAAATTTTGTTGAGAATATTATAAACAAAAAATCGTATGAACTGCTCGTGCAATTAGTGATTTATGGTCACTCGTGATGTTTTGAAAGTTCTCAAATTGAGAACTTTCTTTGAGACATTTTGAGAACTTTCAAAACATCACTCGTGCCCATAAATCACGAATTGCACTCGCGTTCATACGATTTC
>MU827029.1:0-17703 GCA_029204205.1 Desmophyllum pertusum | reverse complement strand
AGATTGGCAGATCAACATATCTTAAAGTCGTGAGGTACAATTGATCTGAATAAAGGCATGACTTAAAAATGTATCCTTTCAGAGGAGGACGAGGTAAAATGGGAGTGAAAGCTATTTTTAAATCAAACTTGTAGCCATTTCCATGTCTATCTCTTATACACGGAAGGATCCTGAAAGTTGTCAAAGATAATGCTTTATAAGGAACATATGACATGACTAATTAACTAATAATAATTTTCAGTCTTCCATTGAACTTGGGTTTCCTATGATGCGAATCCAATTGGTCCTTTGTTGGCGAATCTAAAATGCTGGACTCAACGGAAAGACAATATCTGTAATTTCCTTGTTCATATGCATGTGTTCGGTATCGCGGTACTGTATGTATAAACCAGTCACAACGAAATTATACTACAGTCCGTTGAACAAAATCATGTTGTCTTCATGTTCGCACATCGCATGTTTCTATTTCAAGCAAATGATAAATCGTGATCGCTTGCGCGTTTTTATATGATGGCATTAGGAAGCGATCATCACCGATAGAACCGATGAAATTCATCCAACATGATTTCAAACACGGATAAACACAGAATTAACCGGTCCAAAGGCGATGGAAACTGCTAGGGACCTTTAAAAAAACATCCAACTCACAGAACATTTTTGCTTAAAATGTCGATGATACATTGATTTAACATCGCCACTGAGCTCCAGTTTTGCTATCAAATCCGGTCCTACAGTTGGGAGCCCATTTATAATTTCTCTCGCTGCATAAACTACCCGGCCGAAACTTTATAGTCACTTGTACTTACCGTAAATATCTCGGGGCCACAATGAACCCGCTAATCCACGCCGTGTAAGTACTGATTGACAAAACACGAAGCTAAGAAAAATCAACTTGCACTGAGCTGCGACCGTAGCCATGTTGCCAGATACAGTTTATTCCTCGCGAAGCGAGGCCGAAGGCCTCGCGTAGCGGGGTTTATAATTCTGTCCCCCAAGAGCTGACGCGAGAGCAATTCTCGTGTGGCCTTTACGGTCATATTTATTTATTTATTTGTTTATTTATTTATTTATTTATTTATTTAATTGTTTGTTTGTGGAGTTGGTGGTTGACATGACGTCACACGGCTCGTGGCCTAATGGCTTGAGGCGCTAACTTTTAAATCTGATCTTCGGGATTGAGGGCCTGAGTTCAAATCCGACATGGTCCTTCTTTTTTTTTTTTTTTTTTTTTTTTTTTTTTCGGTTCAAATCCAGGCCGTTCTTTTTTTTAACCCCCTTTTCTTTGCTTAATAACATTGACTTCGACGTAATCTTTGTACACGTAAATGTAGAAACAGGAACGGCTGCTGAAGAATAACAATTTTTACTCCAAGTTTGTTTTATCGAACAAATTTATATACGGGTCATTTGTGAAAGAAACCCGGCTTTATTAAATCCATTATCAACAACAGGAAAAGGAAAGACGACTCAGGAATTTCTCAAAGTACGATCAACATATGGCTTAGTTTTCATTGTAGACGCGAAGACTTGTGTCTAAAAATAATTCGCCGATCCGATATTGCGAAGAAGATTTTACCTACGAAAGCGAGGTGGTTTCAGATCATTCGGACGGAAAAGTGGGGAAAACAGTACAAGAGCGCTACAATTTATTACAGATATCGAGAGACGAGCGAACTCCAATCGAAACCAAAATCCGGTGGCATAGCAAACACACGGCGTTCCTCCGGCGATTCTCAGAAACCTTGCAGCGATTCTTGGAAACCTTGCAGATCAAATCGCAGGCGTGCCCGTTACTAGGCAACAAAAGCTTCGCGAGGGCCTGCGAGTCACGTATTACTAGTATCGAAATGCATGAGTACAGGGTGTATTTGTTTGTTAGTAATTGTAGTAATGGATGGTTGCTTACCAATGAGCTTAGGTTATGATTTCGTTTCCCGTCTCGTTTTATTGTTTTAAATCACAATGAGGTGTCGTGAAACGAAAACTGAATACTAATTTGAAATTATAGGTATTAAATCGACAGCTGTTAAAGCAATCTCGTTCCCACAGGCCGCGATCCTTTTGGTCAGCACCAAGGAATCTCGGACTCTGGAATATTCTGGGCGCTTGAATTTTTTTGAATTTTTTTGATTGGCTGTTGAAACACAATGGATTTGAATCGGAAGTGAACCCAAAATCAAAGATGGCGGACGTAGGCAGTAGTCGTCTCTGGAATTTACAAGGAGAATGTGGAAATCCAAAACCATCCGATGGATGTTTTGGTTAGAAAATCAGTTGGAGAATATACCGTTGCAGATTTGAAGAAGGTTACCGGCGTGAAAATCACGTCCGTGACCTCTTTCAGTAGCGAGTCGGCCGGACTTTAATCAAGTAACAAAGGGAAAACAAGTCAACAGCTTGTGGTAAACACTTGTACTGCCGACAGCTGAATCATCTCAGTTGGTGATCGCAGTTCCGCCGGGATTATTTACTCGGAAACTGCAGGCTATATCGAAAGGACTGTACATGTACACACTAGCTAGCAGCAGATGGATGTTTTGGTTAGAAAATCAGTTGGAGAATATACCGTTGCAGATTTGAAGAAGGTTACCGGCGTGAAAATCACGTCCGTGACCTCTTTCAGTTTACACGTGGATTTCCCTTGCACAGAGTTTATACAGCAGTACGTGGGTTAAAGTGAGTGGATAATTAAATTACAAACTATTTATTCTGGTGGTCTTTTCTTTTGTTTACGCCTCTAGTTGCATGTTTAATAAGCTTTACATCCATGGAGAATTGTCTTTTGCAAATAATTTGAGTTATACCAAATATGATTTGAACATATATGATAAATTGATTTTTCACCTGTCTAAATTTACATGAGAAATATAAATTGTTAATCATATAAAAGTGACGGGGGTGATCGCTGTATCTTTTAGGGGTTAAAATTTGTGGTTTTAATACCAGCCGGGGAAAAAAAATATGACAAAAAACTATTTTTGTCTTTGAAATGGCACCTCTTAGGGGTGAAATTGAATTTGAGTCACAACCACAAAACAAGATTTTGGTACCTTTTAGGGGGTTCTTTTCAAAATTTCCGACGATCACCCCCATCACTTTTATTTGTGACTCCCACCGCATAGTCAAGAAACACTGATGTCTAGATCTAGATTCGTAGAGACCTTGTTACTTTATATGGTTCAGGAGCAAATGTTGATGTGCTGGAAAACTAACCAGAAATTATTGCTGACCACTGTTTGTATATCTAGAAAAAAATTATTGAGATTTATACCCTGGGGTTGAAAATCATGTTTTTGTTACATATTATGATATATTATCTTAGGGTGTGTTTTCAAAGTAAATCCCCAAATAAACAGAACTTGAAAATTATTATTATTATTAATTTAATTAATTAATTTTATTATATATATTTTTTTTTCTGGCATGTGGCCCTTGGTTGGACTGTATCACTCATCAATAAAACAGTCTAAATTGGCTTTTAGGGGTAAAAATAAACGTGAGCCCCACAAATGGATTATGATACCTTTCAGGGGTATTTCCCAAAATTTCTGACAAGTATCCCTGGCCTGTCACTCTTATATGGGAGCCTGTCCCTACACAAAACAAGTTAAATATCCAAAAAAATATTTTTATTGTGGAAAACCAATATTATAAACAGGTTGGTTGCAGTCCTGACTGCACAATGCAAAACACAGTTCAAATCTCTTTTAGTGTGTAGAATTGCTGTACATTTTTACTTTACATTTGTAATTTGTCTCACCCTACACCTCACTAAAATACAGCAAGACTATTATTGAAATGATTTCATGGAACAATCTCAGACAAAAATTACATTCAATCACCCTGTTTTCCCAGCATATCTCTCTGCTCAGCCCTGAGGGTCTATAGCCAGAGAGGCTACTGATACATGTATTATTCTCAAGAATTTCATCTACTATAGATAATTTTATGGTAGAAGGCTAGGCACAGTCGTGCTTAATGATAAATGTTTTGATCTTTGGATCCAAACATCCAGATTCAAGTCTGACAAGTGTCCTTGTGTTGTGTTCTTGGTCACAAACGTACGTATCTCTACCAGTGTTTCAGTCAAATAATTTTAAAGTCTGGGCATCCACCTTGTATATAGCCTGCGAGCAAGCTCTCTGGGTTTTTTTGAGGGGTGGGGGGCGGGGAGGCGTGAAAGTGAAAGAGAGCTTGCAACGATGTCTCAGAGTTTTGAATATCTGCGCTCAAAAAATCGACGCGAAATGCTGATTGGTGGAAATTAATTAATTGATGACGTCTTCTTAGCAAACATGACGCTTTAGTGTTTATCACTCATGCAGAAAAATTAGTTCAGGTATTTTTGGAAGTAAAACTTCGAAGGGGCACGTACTAAATATTTTTTTCTGTTCAGCGCTTTGAAAATGCTTTCCAAAGAGACCTCTCTCGAGTCAAATGGTACGGTAGTTCCGGAGAAACAACATTTTTCGTAGCAACTTGGGAAATACTACACACTGGCTTTTGTAATTAAATATGCAAAATCTTGCAACAGAAATTTCAGAGCGGAATTTCTAACAAACGGGGAACAAATATTCTAGCTGTCCTGCGCTTTGAAACCCCTATCGATAGAGATGTTTTTCGATTCGACCCGTTTAGTACTTTTTCGAGAAACGACTTTCGAGCGTGTGAGATCGAATACAAGGCATTGCGTTACGTAGAAAATTGAGACGACACGAAGTTTCAATTGACCAAATTTTGACAGCTCAAAAGCTGGAAACGGCGGGGGGATTTTGGGGGCGGCATTCAAAATTCCGAGACATTAGTGCAAGCTCTCTTTCCCCCGCTCTTTCTCTTTTCCCCCCAAAAACGCCAAGAGAGCTTGCTCGCAGGCTACCTTGTATACCCAAGCATATACTATAACCTAAGTATATCGACTTGTGGACTGTCCTTTATAGGATTTGCAACTCAACTATGTAAATGTAATAAAGAAAGGAAGATGGTATATAGATGTATATGTGCATGCGAGCCTGGATCTACCAATGACAACCCTAGTTTGGAAACCCAGGGCAAATAATTGGGGCAGGAGGAAGATAAAACAGGCGACATTCTGTACACTCAGATTTTGTCCATTTTATCTTCCTCCTGTCACAATTTATTATCTGTTTAAATAGAAACCATGTTTCTGCGACTACCTGATTTGACTCGGCCATTTGGCTGTCAACTTCTGATTTCATCGAACAATTTTCATATGACAACATACATTGTGTACTCATGTTGCATATACAAACTGACATAGTTCACACTTGATGACTCAAATGAAATATATTTATTGTCAGGCAAGACTAATTATTATATATATTTGTAATAAGTTATTGTTAGTGAAAATTGGTTTAAAACAACAATTATTTTGCTAGCACATTTACTGGCTAGAATTCGTATCAATTCTTTGATGATTTTTTCATGCTTAGCAGTGACAATACACAAATGAACTTACAAAATTAAATGAAAATAAATAAAATAAAATAAATTATAAACTATATCTGACGAAGAATTACAGTAAAAATGCAATTAATAGAAGTTTTGTCTTTTAGATTTCTAAATAATTTTACATGTACTGTACATGCAACTCTTTACTCTTCACAAACAAGCAGAGGCACGACGAAAATTATTTAACCAAAACTAAAAGCCCATCTACTTAATTTTCGCCTAAAATCGTGGGTATCCTGCAGGCTGGTAACTTTCATGATGTATTCCAGAACTTTCTACTGGCTCGCATTCGGTATGGAAAAATCAAACACGAACGCATCATCATCTGATCTAAATCTAAATCTAAATTGTTAATCTACAAAGGGGCTAGCCCATCACTGCAGATGTGCGGTGCTAGTGCGAGTGTAATATACATGTTAAATTAATCGTGCTAATACAGATGCTGAATAAAATATGGTAAGATGATCATATAACTTAAGCGTGCTCTGGTGCAAGTGCTCAAACATTAAAATTCATATAATTACTCTAGATTAATAAAATGCGCTTTAAGAGCTGCTTTGAAGGTCCCTATAGAGGCCTGGTCAATCACGGAGGCCGGTATTTGGTTCCACTCAGCTATTGTTCTTGCTAAGAAACTGTTCTTGTATGTGTTACTATTACTACTAAGCGAAATGAATTTCTTAGGATGGTATTGCCTTGTCTGCCGTTCTTTTGGATTTAAATAGGGCGGGAGGTCTAAGAATATCTGTCCATTCATAGTTTTGTACATCATCGTGAGTCTTGCTTCCTTCCGTCTTTGCTGTAAAGTGGGCCATTCCAGTTCGTTCAGTATAGTTGTTTACTGTTCCTGGTGTTCGATCGTAAACACCGTTTAACGAAACGTGCAGCTCTCCTCTGTACAGCCTCGATGTCATCTATCTGTTTTTGCACGTGCGGGTCCCAGACGCTGCTTGCGTATTCTGATATCATTCATTGAATTGATCTGTATCGAGTATAAAGACAGCAAAAACAGCATATTCTAGTCAATTAGAAAATTGAATACCTCATCGAGCTTTGGTAGACGTAACGCGTTGTTGTCTTAATAGTTCTCAATCCGTAACAAAGGATTATTGACAAAGATTTGAGGTCTAAATACCCGATCGATGTAACATCAACTGCAGAAGCTGCCGCCATTATAAACAAGTGAGCCACAATCAGTTACAGCGGTTACTCTCTCTACGCATATTCAGAACGCATTTATTGATGCTGACCAAAACGATCGCGGCCGCTGGGAATGAGATCGCGCACGCGCACAAGCAGACCGGAAGCAAGGATCCTTGGTTCCGGTTATTGAATCGCCCAGAGCCGTTGGGCGTTCGGTCACCGCTGACCGAAACGCGCTGGCTCTGGGGACGAGATTGCAGTTTGGAATATAAAGTCTTCCCTTGCTGGCATCAAGTGTATTTATTTTCCAAATGGTACTGCCAAAACCCTGACATGTGTAGCTATTCAGCCGGTTGAACACTGTGGTTGACTCCGTAGAGAAAACTTGAATTTGTCAGCAAACAAATTATTTCAAATCCGCCACGCACTTTTATTCGAGGAAACATACTGCACAGCCGTCGCATTCCCAGTTTTTCACGCAGTTTGGAGCTGCTTTTTTATTGACTCGCATATATTTTCCTTATTTTCCTTCCTTAAGTCGTTAATAGACTGTGAACAGTCCCTCTATTTTTTGCGCTGAAATCGTCGCGCCGTCAAGATCGATCGTGGACCCCTCTTTACTTTTTTTACTTCTTAAATGTATCTTCATTTTTTTTTTATTTTTTATATATATATATTTTTTTCTATCCGCATTTTTCCATCCGCATTTTTCTATCCTCATTTTTCTATCCGCGTTTTCCCATCCGCCATCCGCCATCCGTATCCGCCATCCGCAGCCATCCGGTCCTCGTTTTACAGACACCGTTTTTCCCTGCCTTCAATCATAAAGTTACGACAATAACCAACTCGAACCAACGGACCGTGAAAGAAATCTACACGTACGTGAACTTTTGAATGGATTACTAAATGATTGACGACAGCGAAAAACGAAACCGTTGATTGAGCAGAGTTCCCGAGAGTTCGCATGTTATTGAAAAGCGCTGTAATCTAGAGGTACACTGCACCGATAGACGTGCCACACGAAGTGCTCCCGCGTCGAACTCCCTCTCCCCACCTGTTTTTCGTTGTAAAAAAAGAAAACAGATTTTTAATGAATAAATGATGCCAGTACTTACCTTGAAAGACTACTTCGTCGCTGGCGCTAGTAGAAGCCCATGCCCCGGCAAGTAAAATAACGATGGAAAAAGTCTTTAAACTGGTAATCTTCATTTCTAACCTCTGAAACAAAAGAATGCATTATCGTCACGGCTCGTGCCTAAGTCGACGAGGATGAATACAAAAGTATAGTAAAGCAAACAATTTTCTAGAATGCGAGCAGTGACGAGTCCTGGTGGAATACCTTTCATATAAAAAATGAATTTGATTTGCATGAAAATCAACACGTGAGTAAGGGTTTTCACCAGGATATGGCGCTATCCACCGGATAAATCAGTGGCCAACAAAACAAACTACGCTATCCAGTGGATGATGATTTTAAATCCAGTGGATAGCGTTATCCACGCATCATTTGAACTACTGGGCCCAGCAGAGAAATAACATTTTATTGGGATATTTAAAAAAAAATGTGAAGTGTACGTCGAAAAGGCTGACAAACGTCGTAAGTGATTCATGCTTCTTTGGACACATTTTGCAAAATATATTCTTAAATGAAAACTTCAAGACAAATTGTGAACCATGAATTGCATTGTGTTTTGTTTTGTGATTTTCGCAAAGTTTATTCCAAACACCGCTGCATGATTCTTCATTTTAAATTTTCTTCATTTCTTTTCATTGTTCCCCAATCTCAGACAGTCTAAACACTGATCGTTTTATATTTGAAACAATTGCGCGCCACATATTTGTTTTGTTTATGTACGGAAGCTGTTAAAAATGCTTAAAGCGACAATTGCTTACCTTTTTTGTTGACAGGCGGTGAAAAAGGCCTCGGTGATATTACTACATGGATGTGATCTTATACTACGGGATCTTTGCGATATATAGGAAACTTGAGTAAGATAACCCTTTTTATTCCAGGTATATCTTTCGTAACCTGCCGGTCAACACGAGGGGGTATATTGAAGGTATCTGCTTCCTGTAGTCCACCCAATACTGAGATTTCAGGTCTTTTATTGTTTGTTACAATAGATTGACATCCATTCACCGTAATCAATACGGTCACCTGTCAAATAACATAATTATATTTATTACAACCTCTCTGGAATACATGCAATGGATTCGTGTTATTGAAACCTTTTCTTAAAATACTGTAAATAGAATATATCGATAGATTCATTCTGTTTTGTGGAATTTGATCGTTCGGTTAGGCCATCCCCATAAAATGTGTTGTTTCCCATCGTTCGACCGACCCAAAAATTAAAAAAAAAAAATTCTGATTCATTGCTAGCCTGAGATCAGGCTCCTGAAGAAAATTTGCGAGCGAAGCGAGCCGAGTCGCTGCCTGGGGCGAGAACGAAAGCGACGGAGCCTGAAGACATTCCTTTGACGCCGCCGATCCATGATACCAGATTCTGGTATCATGATCTGATTGGTCATTTTGCTTAATATTGACAGATTCGCGGTGAATGATAACAGATGTTGACAACACAATGTCACGCGTTGTTTGTTGAAGTTGAATACAGGAGAATTGAGCAAGCGTTACGGAATTTATTATTTGCCATCAGATCTTTCAGAGATATCCCTGAGCAAAATATATGCCTAGAATCTGTGGCAAAAGAGCGCGATGTATTTGGGACTCTCTTGACTGGTTTTGGCAAGAGTTTAACTTCGGGTGGAGAAAGACCAAGTCGAAGAGTTGTCCCGTTTAGGCCTGAAAGCTGAAGTTCGAAATGGAAGGATAAAAACTGCCAAAAAAATGGACACGGAACCGGTTAGCCGGCGATGTTTTGCGTTGGAGTCCTTTCATTTGTGAAGAGAAAATTACGGCTGAAAATTGAACATTCAACAGACGTAGCGTTGGCTAAAATTACATATTTGCATACGCGTATTACGGTAAATTTCGTGGACGAAGCCGTCTTCACCGCTTTATACGCTTACTTTTAGCAATTTTTACTTTCAAGCTTGTTTTATGGATAATAGTTGAAATGAAACGATCATTTTTGCCGTGGGAAATAATTTATTTAACCATTCTTGCTTAACAAGAAGTTAATTTGGGAAACACGCCAAACACTCCAGGTGACTTGTTGACATTTTATAACAGGACTAATTACTGGAGGCGGATCGGCGGCATCAAAGGAATGTCTTCAGGCTCCGTCGCTTTCGTTCTGCAGCGACTCGGCTCCCTTCGCTCGAAAATTTTCTTCAGGAGCCTGATTTCAGGCTAATTCATTGCCTGCGCCCTTTTCTCGCGTGTTTCCAAGTTTAATTTGCTTTATTTGCATCTTTATTAAAGTCACTCTGACATCTAAATCAGCCCAGTAATGACGTCTTCGAGTGACACTCGGCTAGTAACCGTCAAAATGGTGGTCACGGGGAAGATAAAAACAAGGCTCGCTTGAATTATTTATGTATTAATTTGTCAATATTTCGTTTCTCGGCTTTTCTTTTTTTTTTAACCGACCGACCGACCCACTTTCACGAGAGAGAGGGCGATGGGAAACAAAACATTTTATGGGGATTGCCTTAGTGGGGATCGACGAGGAGAATAGCGAGTGGAATAAATCGAGGCCTCGCCTTTTTTTTTTTTTAATCGCTAATCTTCCCCTTTTTTTGTTGTATGCTTGGGTAATATACTATTCTCGCATGCCAGGGCCCAGTTGTTCGAAAGTCGATTAACGCGAATCCTGTATTAAAAGTCAATCGAGGTTTTGATTTCTCTTGTATAAAAGTGTTTTTCACTGTTAATGTTTTGTGTAGGGTTTGAAAATCTCTCCGCTTTGTCTTCTTATTTCCTAGTGGAACATCAGGCCAAAAGAATTTGCGAATACTCAAAGTTAAATTTGAATAATGAAAAATATGAACAGAAAACCTCACTTAGAAGTTACAAAACTGAAATCAATATTCGCGCTAATCCCGTCCTTTGATCAACAGGGCCCAGAAGTTCCACCGCGGTCAAACGCTCGAGCATGCGCAAAGGCGTAAATTCTGGTCGCCGCGCGCCAATTTCCCGCGCAAGAGTTATAGTGAAGTCAAGGGAAACCCTAGGAAAACCATTGCAACAACCCGAAATCAAAACCTTGATAGTAATTTGCGAAAGGAAACAAAAGTAGGTAAAAGGAAATGCTTAGACTTTTCAAACACAAAGTTCAGTATATTTCCAGTATTCTGTTGATTTACCTTTTTTTCTGACGTTTACCAAAAAAAGTTAGACGTGTTGAAAACACGGTGTAATGATGAGGTCTGTCGGCGTAGTTTATTTTTGTTTGACGTTTGACCGCGGCGAACCCAGAAGTATACATGGATACCGACGAATTGTTAGGGCAACCTGACAAAAATGCTGGGGAGTTACCTGCGATGGACTAGCATTCCTATCTCAAGAAGGTTTCACTCCCAACATGCGATCAACATCCAATTTCTCCTTATAGCATCATTCATTATCAAACAGACCAGGTGACGAGAAAAAAAAATCAACTAGAGAAGATTGACTTGATACATAATACCATTAATTTTTTTAATTGACTTGAGGATTGACTCTGGGAGTGATAAAGGGTTGTACAACAATTAAGTTTATTTTTTTTATTTTAATATTTAGCGTAACATGATATCTGTACTTGTCCAAATTACAAAACGGAATTTCGTTTCTTATTCTTTAATGGGTAAAAAGTAACTCTTGAAAATAAATCCTTCTCAAAACTAGACTAAACACGGAACTCTGAATCGATCTGAGCGCCAATATTGGAAT
Source organism: Desmophyllum pertusum (assembly GCA_029204205.1). Taxonomy (NCBI): domain Eukaryota; kingdom Metazoa; phylum Cnidaria; class Anthozoa; order Scleractinia; family Caryophylliidae; genus Desmophyllum; species Desmophyllum pertusum. The sequence goes on along the minus strand of MU827029.1, from coordinate 6,254 downwards.
TGGGGCATATAATTATTACAATGGTGCTTATCATAATAGGGACACTTACTAGAATATGGTGCGCTTATGGCAAGAACATCCTTCAAGGGGGTGTATATTTGACAGGGGCCGCTTAATGGAGGGAGGACGCTAAATGGAACTGATCATTACGGCTAAAGTTTAAAGGAGCACTGTCGCTGTGATAAATGCATGAAACATTCCTTCATTGTATTGAACTCTAATTAATGAAATGATAGAAAGCAAATAAATTGTGTATATGGCGTACAGTACCACAGTGTATTATTGGGTTTCCATTGCTTTATAAAATACACGTTATTGAAAGTCTTACTATCATGCTAAAAATCGACAACAATGTCCCTTTTAGTACAGAAAAATAACTTGTTAAAAATGATATTTACAGTTCTACGTTAAATAACGCTTAATTAAATCAGACTGTTTGCATGCTTATTTTACAAACATGGAGTCATTGTTCAGCTCTCTGAAGTTATACCTTGCATCCGCGAAAAAGTCACTCCGACAACGCCTTCAAGCGACATCATCCACAACCACGTTGTTTACAGGCAGTAAATGACTTCTGTCTTCAACATTATCATTCTCGTCATCTTCTAGTGCACCATCGCCGCATTCCATATTTCCAACAACTGAACTACCGTTATCGCGACCATTACCTTTGGAAACAAGAAGATAGAAAATAGCACCCACAAGAGCCACTAGAACGCATATATTGACAATCATCACAACCCAAACAAACCCACTTGTATAGGAGCTGTCCAAAGCCGAAAACCTCAACAGAATAAAAGACATGGACAACACGAACAGTACAAGAGGCTCGAAAAAATTCTCTTGGGTGCATCTATCACTGGACCGTTCGTTATAAGGTTGTAAACGTAAGTCAATAATGGCTGAAACCATAAGTATCAACCAAACCAAAAACGTTTGCAAAGTGGAGGACGAAGAAATCATAGACAACGCGATGGCGAGAAACAGGCGACGAAAAAGCATGACAATCTCGAAGTAGGGCTGATACTTTGGTTTGTAAGGCAAATAGACCGGTCCAAGCCACGCATCAAGTTTCTGGCGATCTTCAGGACTCATATTCTTTCTCTTTCGAAAGAAAACAAGCAACAGAGAGATAAGAAATAAGGGAAAACCAATCACATAGAACACTACAGAGACAACACCGAGCGCTGTTAATGTGTTGTAGGTGAGTGATGTACATTCTATCCAAGGAGAGTTTGGCATGTAAAGAACATCACGATCATTGTGGCATGGGCGTAGAATGGAGAGAGTTTGCTTGACAATGGGAAAGTAGCTGAAGCTAAGGCAAAAGAAGGCACTTTGGCGACATTTGAAGTGAACTTTTTCCATGCGTCGTTGGTGTGGACGAACCTTGTTGTAAGTCAGCAAGATTACAAAATACAGACCCACCGTTGCCATGCAGACAACAGGCAGAAGAAGAAGAAAAGCAAACTTACCAACAGGAGTGAAAAGAGTCGGGAAATCACAGGAAAGAGAGGGAAAATACAGATTCCAGTAGCTGCTCAAGTACTTTTGAGCTGCTACGACAGTTTGAGGCCAAACATTGGCACTGGAAACCATAAAATCCATGGTTTGAATGTAAAACACTGTGATACTGATGAGGGATCGAGCATTTTTCCCTCGACTGGTCATACACAACACAAAAACCACCAGGTTCAATTTGAAAACCCAGGCGGGTAGAAATTCCAACAACATAAAGATTAACATCAAGAGAAAATGAACCGCAGTAACAGCAAACCATTTGATAGGACGCAGTTTAAAATAAAAATATGACCAAAGTAAAACGAGAAAAAACAAAGCAAAGATAGGAATAAACAAATAGTAGTACGTTAGGGTCGCCTTTTGTACATCGGAAGCACAGTCCGCCAATTTTGTAAAATCCGTCTTTACAACGAGAGCAAAATCTGTCTGTGTTTCCAGAATGACAGATACAAGATTGGTTGCATGTGGTAATCAGAGATGACACTGATGGTCTGTAGCGGGTGGAGTTTGTGTCTTGTGGTGTTGTGTCGAGGCGACAGGTGCATAAATCTGATGGATTACATGCAGATGACACTGGACACTTTACAAGATGGGTGGCATTTTGAGGATGAGGTGATGGCCAGTACCCAGTACCTATCTTCATGATGTTTGGGCGGAGATCTTCTGACAAAGTAACAGTATGTTGAATACAAGTCCCACCGTCCATGCATTTCTTGCACAATCCGATCTCTCCGTAAAAATCTGCATCACAGATGCAATGTCTGTATTCGTAAAATGTCGGATCCAAGCGAATGCGGCCATTGTTGAATGTAAGTCGTCCTTCAGGACAAGTAAAGTTGTCTCCTTCAGGTGGTCTCACCATTTTTGAGACGTCAGGACTAAAGACATTGGACGATGCGCTAGTCCCTTGTCGCATAGAAGGATTTCCAGAAATATCCAAATACTGGAGGGAGATAAGATTTGAATTCCCACAGGAAGGCTGCCGGACAAGTTATTTGATGAGATATCAAAATAGGTCAGAAAGGAAAAGTCCTCCAGAAAAGTCGGTATCTCTCCATAAAACCTGTTACCACGTAAATCGCAAGTGGACATTCTTTCCAAGTAGAACAAGTTTGCGGGCACGGGACTTTTTATGTCGCAAAAGCTTAGATTTAAAATTGATGGACTTTCAACAAAGTCAACTTGTTTTGAGAAAAGTTCCATAAAGCTTGTAAAATTAAGTGACAAATTTCTATTCCCTGCCAAAGAAATGAACGATTTAACTGTAGCGCTGTCATTTTTGGACCACGACCTCCCTCTGTTAATTGAAGAAAACTTGTTCTGCGACAAATCGATCATGTCAATACCTGGTAAAAGAAGCAACTGACCTGGAACATCCCCTGTCAGTTGATTGTTGGCAACATTTAACATTCCAAGACTGTTAGTTTTTGGAAATGTTTGTGGAAATTTCCCCGAGATGTTGTTTCCAGGCAGAACAAGGTATCTTATTTTTTCTGGTAACATATGAGGCATCTCACCGATTAATTCAACCCCAGATATGAACATATCGGTTAATGACGGAATCGCGAACAGGTCGCTTAATTGGCCTTGCATCTTTCCAGGAGTGTTTCTTAGGTCCAGGTACCAAAGCTTTTTTAATCTAGTAATGCTTCTTGGTATTTGTCCAGTGAGATTATTTCCTCCAAGACACAGTACTCTTAGCTCTGTCATATTTCCTATGTCTTCTGGTATACGGCCAGTGAAGCCTTCGCCGTCCATGATACAGCCCAAGAAGTTCTGAAGACTTCTCAGTTGAGCGAGATCTTCAGGAATATTTCCAGCAATAGAGGCTGCATTGAACACTACCGTCAGTAGTTTGCTCATATTTCCAAACAAAAAGTCGCCAATGCGGCCCCGCAGTCTTGGGTTTCCAGGAGTGCACAAGGACATCACATTCCGGATCTTTCCATAGATTGGAAGGAAGAAAACCATCCAAATTGTTGTAAGCCAGCACAATAGTTTTAATGTATGTGTTGTTGTGACAACTGATGCCATACCAGGAACAGTGAGATGTTGAACTATTCCACCCACTGTTCTCGTACCATTGCTGTCCATTTGTAGATGTGTAAATGTCAAGTAGAACTTCTCTTTCTTGCTTTGGTGTGAAAGAGGTATCATACATGAGAATCGGAAACTCGCCATGGTCATATACGCGTTTTAAGCAATCGTGACCCTCAATGCTCAGGAACAATTTGTAATCTGAAACAGAAAGTTAAAATCACTGTGAAGGTTCATAATTTGTTGCGCTTCTCAGTTTGTTCAAAGGTTATGCGAAAACAGGGACATTGTCTCGATAGATGCTAATCTGCCAGCAGGCTTACGTTTGGGGCCCATGCGTGAGCCTGCTCGCGAAGGCAATATAAATGCTAGGTTTTATAGTACATCCACAAGAGATCTGGCAAATCAGCATATCTTAACCCTATTCTGCCTGGGGGGAGGGGGGCGGGGGGAAGAAAGTGCCCGCTCTGATTTCAAATTTATCGTACTTAAAGAGCATTCAAGCAATCATAGCCAAACTTTATTACTTTTCCTAAAAGTATCTGCGAACATTTTTTTCTGATAATTTTTTGATCACGTGTCTCATGGCAACCAAGTTTTGGTAGGCCATTTTACCCAAATTTGGTATTTTTAGCTTAATTTTCATGCGATTTCCGCCTTTTACGAAGAGTTTCTTCCTAAATCTTTGCAATTTTTGCATCTTTATATTGTTTTCGATTTTTTGAAATCAAATTTGGTGATTTTCTGACATTTCTGAACAATTTAAACAATCCAAGATGGAGGATCCAAGATCGCGGACATTTTTAAAGTATGACGTTATTTCGGTGTGATATGATATACCATAATTGATTCGTGATTATCACTAAAATAAACATGTTTGAATGCGTTATACACGACATAAGTTTCATTTTTATAGCACGAATACTGTTTTGAGATACATAGGGGGCACTTTTGCGAATCCAATTGGTCCTTTGTTGGCGAATCTAAAAATGCTGGACTCAACTGTTTAATATGGAAAGACAAGCAATATCTGTAATTGCCTCCTGTTCATATGTCTGCATGTGTTCGGTATCGCGGTACTGTATGTATAAACCAGTCACAACGAAATTAATATAAACTACAGTATACTAGCCGTTGAAAAAAATCATGTTGTCTTCATGTTCGCACATATATACAGTATGTCGTCCTAATTCTGGCCGGCCCTAATTCCGGCCACTTTTCGTTCATCGCGTATTTTCCATTGTAAAACGAACTCTTTCGGAAGAAACGACTCTTTCCTAAGATTTATTGATCTATTTCCTTTCGTAATCTTGCTTGATGGCTTTTCCTGTTATTGTTAAAGAAGAGAATTTCGAGTTATCGCGAATTTGTTTTTGTTCGACATTCATTAGTTTACGGCGCCTCAAATTACATGGTTATATTTAGAATTCCCGTTTGTCTTTATATGTCCATTAATAGCGCTAATTTTTGGTATGAAATACATAGAATGAAATGATCTTTCTGCCAGACCCTAAAAAATTATCTACAGGTTGAATATCTGTCTAAAATTATGACTCAAATATTTCGATGTGTTTTTAGTTCGAGGTCCTAATTCCGGCCACCTCTCACAGAATCTCTTGTCAGATTGGCCGGGACCGCAGAGCGGCTTGAATACCGTGCACTTATTTCGGTCCTAAAACAAAGCTTCTCTTGGTATAATTCGCCTTTTCATTGTTTCGATATGGATGAAAAGATGATTAAAAGTCACGGAAAGTTATGTCTGTGAAACTGTTTATGCGTACATTTGCATGCTTTTCGTTGTGGCCGGAATTAGGACTCGTTGGCCGGAATTAGGGCCGCCAAAGCGAATCTCTATTTTCGATACTACAAGTTTATCGATAAAGAACAAAATATGTTGCTTTACATATGCTAGGTAAATGTTGTGACAAGTCACAGGTCAAGTTTCAGCTCAAGGCAGTTCTTCCAATGCGAGAATTACACGTTCGTATCTTTTCTGTCCGGAATTAGGACCACATACTGTACATCGCATGTTTCTATTTCAAGCAAATGATAAATCGTAATCGCTTGCGCCGTTTTTATATGATGGCATTAGGAAAGCGATCATCACCGATAGAACTCGATGAAATTCATCCAACATGATTTCAAACACGGATAAACGCAGAATTAAGCTGTCCAAAGGCCACGGAAACTACTAGGGAGCTTAAAAACATCCAACTCACAGGACATTTTTGCTTAAAATGTCGATGATACATTGATTTAACATCGCCACTGAGCTCCAGTTTTTGCTATCAAATCCGGTCCAACAGTTGGGGAGCCCATTTTATAATTTCTCTCGCTGCATAAACCTACCCGAAAACTTTTATAGTCACTTGTACTTACCGTAAATATCTCGGGGCCACAATGAACCCGCTAATCCACGCCGTGTAAGTACTGATTGACAAAAAACGAAGCTAAGAAAAATCAACTTGCACTGAGCTGCGACCGTAGCCATGTTGCCAGATACAGTTTATATCGAAATGCATGAGTACAGGGTGTATTTGTTTGTTAGTAATTGTAGTAATGGATGGTTACTTACCAATGAGCTTAGGTTATGATTTCGTTTCCCGTCTCGTTTTATTGTTTTAAATCACAATGAGGTGTCGTGAAACGAAAACTGAATACTAATTTGAAAATTATAGGTATTAAATCGGCAGCTG
>MU827028.1:0-17827 GCA_029204205.1 Desmophyllum pertusum | reverse complement strand
TGTTGTAATTTTAGGATTAAAGATTATGCCACCCAAACCGTGACGACAGATGCGGACTGTATGCGAAATATTCATGAGAAGGCGTTTTTATAACGTTATTTATAATAGATCCAAAAAATGTTGTTTTTCCCGGCGTATTGGTAATTAGATTGTTGTTAGTTTTACGACACGTGCAATGATATGCAATGTCCCGAGTTATCATAAATAGATTCACAACCTTTTTTCTATTTATACCATCGTAGTTGACTCGGTTAATCTTCGGAAGCGGCGCAAAAACCTGCGACTTTTGTTGTCCAAGCTTAAGCTTCAGTCGGGGATATAAAAATGGTCCGGAATGTGATACAATTAGTGTACTGTCATTGTTGATGTGATAGAAGCCGGATTTGCAAAAAAAAGCCTTTCAAAAAGAAGATGAGAAAGTCTAATTTTCAAAGTTTACTCCTTTGGAAGGCAATAAGTTTCAACGAAGTCCTTGAAAATTGGCAAAATCTGCTTCCTGTCCACATCACAAAAGAGGCTTATGATGTACAACTAGGTAATACACTTCATTTAGTTTAGAGACGCTTCTCAAGCTGGAAAAGCTTCGACACAAAAAATTATTATTTCCGCAGTGCAATTCTAAAGTTAAATTAGCTTAAAATAATCACCGTAAAGCGCGATCTACCAGTAACACTGAGATATCATCTATCATCCGCCATATCCACAATTAAGTTTCAGCGGGAATCGACTTTCAAAATGCAGAGATTTGAAGCGTTAGAAAGATAACACACTACCACTGAAATTGACTTATGCATTATTCATGATCAGCGGTCGCCTGCGCGACCTTAAAAGGATGAATAATTGGCGCAAGACTACAATAAGAGAGAAGACTGAGAAAGCAATGCAATATAAAAATGCAAGTCAACAAGGCACACGGAAAAGAAAATGTTAGCCTGTTAGAGAAGCTGATTTATTCTGGAAAATCATCGTTTCATCAATTCTTTACTAAGTCGTTAGAACTAGCATTTTTATCAAGTAGCTAAAAAAGTTTCTTATATGTGAAGGTTTCTATATTCTTAACTGAGGGAAAATGTGCTCGTGTGCTGGTCAGAAAACTAATAACATATGGGGTGGTAGTCCTCTTACTTCTGTGTCCCAAACATATAGTATAGCCAGTTTTTGTGGCCTACATTTTAAACAAACACAGACCCTGCTGCTAGCCGCTCTGATTTTTATTATTGCATAGGCACAACACAGGGGGGGGGGGGGGGGGGGGGGTATAGAGACAGGGCCCTGGGACCGAGAAAACCATGCTCTCACCGACTTGCAAAGCGATCAATTTCGTTTTGGTTCAGCGGTGTTTTCTTAAGGCTTCTTTTCGCGCGCAAAATTCCTTAAAAAATAATTAACGTTCCTTATAAACTATTTCGAGATTATTCCAACACGTTCAATTTGTCCAATGTGGCCGAACTTTCCAGGAGCTGAATTCGTGAGTTCAAGTCCAGGACAGAAAAAGGAAAATTAACCTTCGCGTGTTGACGTTCTCCATAATACCGTGAATTTGGACATTTGATTTTTTTTGTTTTGCATACGAAGGCAAAGAAATGTAAATGCAAAACGCACGTGCGTTTTGTTTTGCATGGGACGGCAAAGAAATATGCAAAACACACGTGCAGAATATTGTATTACTAATTAAACCTATTGTTTTGTGACGTTCTTGTTGTCGTCGCGGTCGTGGTTGCATCTTAAAAACGAAAACTTGAGGAAGAAGTTTATCTGGTTTAAAGATCACAAAGTGAAAAAATACAATAATCATTCATACATCAGTACGCACTTCCATCGCCTCATCGCCGCCATGTTTTTTCTAGCTTTTCTTCTGGCCTTACACAACTTCTACGCACGTGCAGATGATGAATCCGCTGGCTAAAGTTGTGATGATTGCTTTGCAAGTTGTGAGAGCATGGTTTGGATTTGATTTTTAAGCGAATGTATGGGAAAGTAGCTACCACCCCCCACCCCCCCCCTCCCCGCCCCCCCCGGCACAACAGGTTCTTATTTTTTCTCAAATTAATTAGAACCTGTAATATTTAGGCTAAAACAGGTTCTTAATATGGTCGGGGGTTCTATAGTATACCCCATGGCTTAATAGCTACGTGAAGTGCTCTACAAAGACTTGACCAAACCACCCTAGTCACAAGAAAATATATGCCTGAAAGCTGCAACACCACAGAAAAAAAAAAAACGGGAAAATGTTTTAAAAATCATACTTACTCTTTTTTTGGTCACTTTCGCCTGTAAGAACCAGGGAATGTTTGGAAAACAAATAAGGGTGCGAAAAAACTAAAAAATCCAATTTTCTGTCTATCTTAGGTAGACGAACGATGTGGCAAATAATAGAGGGCTGCCACCATGCCTAGTAGTTCTGCTGGTTCTTCATTGCAACAGGGACCCAATGTTGGTCGAATTTCACCAGTGGTCACAGTGGAACCCAACTGACTGCTGAGGGCCATTGTGGTTACTTCTTCGCAGGATGCGACAGATCCTCCAAGCAGACATCGAATATCTCTGGATAGACGAAACTAGGGATGTTCCTGGGAGATAACAGCGGCTACATTCCTCTCAGGCATTTCTCGTGATTTATGCAACATGGAAGATGCAGTTGGATACTAAGTTGTTCAATACTGTTAAGCGATCTTTATTTAACCAAGTCCCGGCAGCTCTTGGACATATCACTAAACGTTTTAGATATTGCCAAACACAAAAGTTTTCATCCTGTGTTGTAGCTACACTGGTCAATGGAGACGTTGGGACTGGAAACTGGTGCTTTGCTGAGGGACGATCAGTATACCAAGAGATTGTTTGATAGTCTGCCGGAAGGGAAAAACGTACTACCCAATGATCTTCAGCGACAAACTTGCGACAGTGGCCATTGGGCAACTTTCTGGGGGTCTTGCGAAAAATATTAGTACGGGTTTCCACTGTCTAGCAGCATGCCCGGAGTATTCTACAGCTATAGATACCAAAGGTGCATAAAGCCTTCGATTTTTTTTAATATACCAGTCAGATTAACTTAAAAGTCTGTGGTCGGTAAATTTCATACTTCAATTTATTCTCTCTCATGAATAGTTCAGCTTATAAAATAACAAATTTGAAAATGATAGTAACTTAATGATATTATTAAGTAATAACCCATCAATTAAATTGATAAACCCCTTCAGGCGGCTTGTATGTCGTAGGATAATGCTCGCACAATGGGAAATTTTGAGGTCAATTAATTTAAAAACAGCCAAGGTCATTAATCCACCCACAATACCAGCCAAGCTAGAAATGGTGTTTATTTATTTTATAACCCTCCGATTAATTTTTCACATCGCTCGTGGCATAAACACTTGAGAAGAAAAATCGCAGGCTCCTAATTTTGCATAATTTTTAATAGCAAGAATAAAGCGGACAACCCTCGACCAGACCGAGTGAAATGTGTCCACCAATGCTATAACCCGTTCATTGCAGTTTTTAAAATTCACGAGTAAAAAAGCCAGTATTTGGATCTGATGCCGGTGATTGCGAATGGACGTAAGCCAAATACAATGTGATTTTGATGGGACTTCATTTGATTGATACTGTGATTGTGCATCAAAAACTGCCGACATACTGTGCGTGGTCAAATATTGTAGTAACATTTGGCCAGGCAGTTTGGAATTGTGAGCATAGTGGCGCACTGTATGCGCTTCTATACCATGTAGCCTTCGATTCATAATAAGCCGAAGACCATGGACAAATATACTCTTTGAAAACGCCCCGAAGATAAAAAAACTTGAGATAAACATCGGCACCGTTTTCAAATCATTTTTATTACCATTGCACTATTCGAGAACAAGTAGAGAAACGTGTCCGAAGCCTCATGCAAAATATTCCGCAATCTATTTTAATTGTCCCTGCGATGGCTGGAAAAGAAATTTCCGCCGTCGGACCCCACAATGTGTGAGAAGTGTGGAGTAGTTGCAGGAATTCACGATGACTGTGGACTGTTGGTGGTACTTGGGCCTTTACGCGGCTGAAAAAAGGTGACCATAGTGAAAAAATCTGGAAGGACAGGTTTGAACTAGAGTTTCCCTCTTGGGGCGTTATAAAACCGACTGGACGATGCGCGGATGACTCAAACTGGCCGCCTAAAGTGGTTGTGCCGTGCATTGTAAGACTCGTTTGGATTTTATCACGAGCGCGGCCCGTTACGCGTCTCCACCCGGCAGTTTTTTTCTATATATGTTTTAGGACTGTCGCACCGCTGACGTGGCCTCGAATACAGTGGAGAGGTGTAAACATGTGCAAGACCAGCTCTTCTTGCACATGACCGATTTTCAAGGCTTGTGCTTTCCCGATGAGTACGGGTTGCAAAAACAAGATCTCGTCCGTGGCAGGGGAAAAAAAAGTTCGGCATTGTAGTTCTTGGTTTATGCCACAGGGCTTCGCATCGGGCTCCCAGGGGGGATAGAGACAGGGCCTGGGACCGAGAACCATGCTATCACAACTTGCGCGAAAAATTCCTTAAAGAGGTTAATTAACGTTCCTATCAACTATTTCGAGATTATTCCAACACATTCAATTTGTCCAATGTGGCCGAACTTTCAGGAGCTGAATTCGTGAGTTCAAGTCCAGGACAGAAAAGGGAAATTAACCTTCGCGTGTTGACGTTCTCCATAATAGGAGTGTTCACTGTTGATCAACATTACGTCAAATTTGTTTTGTTATTCAATTTGCCAACCATTAAACAAAGAACTCTTTGTTTCAAAGCCAATAGTTCTCTGGTTGGCACATTAATAACAATAGGTGACGTAACGAGAAATATCGCTATACCGTGAATTTGGACATTTGATTTTTTTTGTTTTGCATACGGAGGCAAAGAAGTGTAAATACACGTGCGTTTTGTTTGCATGGGACGGCAAAGAAATATGCAACACACGTGCAGAATATTGTATACTAATTAAACCTATTGTTTGTGAAGTTCTTGTTGTCGTCGCGGTCGTGGTGCGTCTCAAAAACGAAAAACTTGAGGAAGACGTTTATCTGGTTAAAGGATCACAAATTGAAAAAATACAATAATCATTCATACATCAGTACGCACTTCCATCGCCTCATCGGCCTTTTATAGCCACCCTCCCCCCCCCCCCCCCCCCCCCCCACCTGGTGGCCTCCCTTTTCGCCAAAATACTTCTGGCAGAGACTCCTTCGGGACTAGGTCTCCCACTCTCCCGATTCTTTATCAAATCCTCCCGATTTCTTATGAAAGCTCCGGAAAACTGCGACGGAAACTGGAAAGATATTGCGAAACTTTATTTTTTGAAACATGAATGAAAAGCCGCCCTTTGTTCAAGTTTATGATTTAGGGCGATGCAAAGAGTGTATTTAATTTTGACATGGACAGCTCCGTCAATTTTTGATCCAATCACAGTATAGATAAAATGAAAGTTGAACGCAATCAGTTGTATCTGTTTTATATTTGTATTGTTTGATCCATCCTTTTCTGTTAAAAATGGTGTTTGGAACGCCGTGAGAATTAATCGGATGGTTTATAAAAATAAATAAACTCCCTTTCTTGGCTCTGCTTGAGTATGTCGGAAAATTAATGATGATCATTGATGCGTTTCTAACTCTGGTCACACATATGACAGGATGCCTGTAACGCAGCGCTTATTTTATTTTTTTTTCATTCACTGGTGAAATTTTCTTGGACTTTCTACTAGCTGCAGGACTTGGGGGGGGGGGGCGATTTTTTTTTGCAGAAAATTAGGCTGTGATTACCTGTAATTTTTCCTCTTAGCCAATGAGAATAGGATGAATAGTGAGAAAATTGTATTAGATAATTAACCAATTAGTATACGTACTAAATGCGTGGTTCTAGTGAAAAAAAAAAAAAAAAATCCCCCGTATGTAAATGATTGGGCGGTCCCTCATCGCCTTTCTTTACATTTTCGCTGATAGGAGACAACCCAAGCTAGACTACGAATAACTATCAGCAGTCGTCGGCGTCATGTTGACCTTGAAATGGAAATCTCCTTGCACCTGGGCGCTTAGTCTATGTCTTAGTCTAAATTGTTAAATAGTCTCTGAAATACAGTTAAGCTTTGATGTTCAGATAAATTTCTAATTCTAACGTATGTTTATTATTTTTCCTCTATAGTTTGCTAGGTAAAGGGTGGAGATTTGACTTTGTTTCATAAGGGGCAACTTGGAAAAGGAACGAAAAAAAACGACGGGGCCCTAGTACTGGAGCCTATGTAACAGTGGCAGGAAAAACATTGATGACTTTACCGATAACCAGTGGATATGACTACAGTTAATTAGCAACAATTTCATGCAAAAGCCATATTATATTCGAAATTCTCAAAAAATATTTTGAAATTTGTCAGAAGTATGTGTCGTGTGCAACCTTGTAGGAGGATGTTCTTTTGGTTTTTTTTTTTTTTTTTTTTTAATGTTTTTTTTTTTTTTTTCCACGCTTCAAAAAGGTTACAGTCCAATGACCGCGTAGTGTTCCTGGGGGGTATTCATAGAAAAATATAGACGAGTAAACTTTCTGAAGAGTTTGTCAAAAACAAAAGGGGAAATATATAAATGGAGAGTGTCAAAATATATATTTCTCCTTGCATGTTATGATAATTTGGTGATAATTTAGGATTTGGAGTATTTTTTTCATGAAGAAATTACGGCAACAGACAGATCAAACAATTTAATAACGTGTGAGAACGAACACGATCTGATATTAACAAGAAATTGTGAAGGGATGTGAAGTAAAAAGATTTACTGAGATTACTGCATGTGCTGCTCGGGGTTTAATATGTTAATATTTTTATGTCATTATGACAAAAGGACGCGACTGAGGAATACAAAGGGCCAAAAGCCCAGTACAATGGTTCACGAATCTGCTTAATTACATGGGATAGAGTGCTGACAATGAAATACAGAAATGGGGTATAAAGATAGGGAGAAGTTAAATTAGCAGGAATATGAAATGTTACTCGCTAATGTTTAGCATCACAATCTGGACGGGGAGGCGGTATTTTGTTTATTTTGTTTGCAATGACAAGCGGCACGAGAGCGTCAGTGTTAATTTCATCGGGGTTTTGTATGAATGGAATTGCCAGTAATCGAAATGGATATGGATGTGTAGAAATCCGAAAAATGAATTCGCATCCGTGACCTATCATCTTCAAGGAATCCGGGCGCAACTGGATCGAGAAAATTTTAGTTGTGATGACTGAAGATGAGCAATGGAAAGATCGGATCAGGCTCATCATAATGATTGTACATTTAGCCAGAAGATCGTCTGGTTAGCCGTCTATAAAATTTAAAGAACTTAAGTCGTTATACGTGCTATACTCAGTTTGAGTGTAGAGGGAACGACAGGACCGGCCAACTTTTCCCAGAGCAACTTTCTTAGTACTGTTTGTCATTCAGGATAAAGTCTATTGACCAGCTTTAGAGGGTTAGTTGTTTGTAAGTACTCGAGGAACCAGGTCATCTAAAGATAGTGTAAGATTAAACTAGTACTAACTGTAGTGAGTATGAAAAACCAATTAAAATTAGCACACCCCTATAAGAATCAGTTACATAAGGGTGCGGGTTCAAATAAACACCTGGATCCTCAAATAAAATCCGGAGAGACCTCAAATAGAAATTTAAATAAAATCGCTAGGTACGATTCATGTTAAAACTCGATCTTGTAGGACGCGGCGTTTTATCGAAAAAATTGGGTAATTTAATTGTTTTATTGGTTTGCCCAGCGGACAAAACATTATAAGCTTTCAGTAAACATAGGTTGATAATTTTTTGCCTGTGCGTAATCAATACTAATGTTTTTGGAATATCTCTGCGGCTGCATAGTGCATATTATTACAAATTATATGAAGCAAGATAATCAAAGGTTCAAGAAATGAATTGATTTTTAAAACTTAAGTTTTAGAGGTATCAGTGTATACGCCCCCAAATTTGACCATTGTGCAAGATTTTACTTGTTGTTATAATCCTTCAGATAGATGTAGATTACATCAAGACCTTTCATTTCCAAAAAGTTTCACGAAAAAAGATTGCTTCTAAAGAAAGTTATGAAGAAAAAACGATTCTCGCCATTAATTATTTCTAATCGAGAGCCGTCACAGTTTGTCAACATGTACGTATAAAAAGTAACGTAACACGAGAGCCGACATGTTTGAAGATTCACCCGAAATTCGAAAGCCGCATCTTGCAATGTTTCATGTTCATAGAAAACATATTAAGAGACTGTGTCCGCGTTTTCAAGTAAGAATATACCGAAATGGGAAATTGTTCGGTAAGAATTGAGCCGAAGCACTCGTCTTAAACCAGGTCTCAAATGACACCGGATCGCATCACTGATTAGGACAACTGAAAATCGCTCGCGGTTGCATATCCATGTGGGCGAATATCCCACAGAGAAGGTAAATGGAGGGAAAACTGAAGCCATAACTCTTAATTTACTTGTAGCACGATCGGTGAGAGGAGAACTTTCTTCTTAGCCATAAGAAGCGCGCATTTGAGGTCATTTGTATTCGATACGAACTCTGTTTAATTAAAAGTAAGACGAGCCTTCTCTTTATCGATCAACGCATAATTATTTTCACGCGTCTTGTGTATTTAATCTCATCAGACCGGAGGAACGCCCCAAAACATGTTTTCCCCTGTTTCTCGAAACTAAAATTTCAGCGAATGAAGCGCACGTTAAAGTTCGTTTGCAACGAAAATTTGCGAAGACCTTTTATACGCTGTAATTTGGAGAGAATGTTCTCTACCAAATGAGTCCTGACAAAACAACTGTGTCGGGGAATTTTTATTTAGATTTTTTTTTTTTTCTCCTCAGCTCCTTTCGAAAGTTTTATGAGTATTTTCGTAGCAGAGAATGGCATGTTTTGTCTAACCCTGCCAAAGTTTTAAAAAGTTTAAAACTGTGTGTTTAAAAAAAGCTATACCACGCTAACAGTAGTAATCAGTAACAAAATTCCCGCGACACAGTTTTTTTTTAGAGAAAGGTGTCAAGAACACACGTAGCGATGTTTTTTCGCTTCCAACTGATTCCTTTTCCGTTCAATTCCGGCCGGAACGAACTCTGATTTGTGGACCAATATACTTTTTTTTGAAATTGAATCGCTTTATATTCGAAACACGTTAATCTTTTTTACTTTCAAATGAATACATATTGTCGTAAATCTACAAATTGGACTTAAGCTTTCAAAGGTAAATATATATTTTTTTATTGGGGTTTTTTATTTTCTTTCATTTTTTTTTCTTAAACAATATATTTTATTGGGGTTTATTCTTATAATTGGGGTTATTTTTTTTTTTTCTGTAAACCTCCGAACCGTAAAACAAAAACGAGCGCCCAACGGCATGATGGTTCATTTTGTGGGGTAATACTGATACCTTAAAAGGCTGATTGTATTTTTGTTAAAATTTCCACCTGAATTCACCAAATTTTCTAACCATGCCGAATTTACCATATGAGGGAGGGAAAATGGGAATAAATAATAGCTTTTAGTTTCATTTTGTGGGTTGTTTGTGGTTTGTTTGTCAGGAGTACCTTTTTAGGACCTTTTGTAAGTCTTTTTAATTGTTGTTTGGGGGGATTTTAAAAGAGTACAGGCCGAGAGGTGTATTTCCCTGTAATAAAATAAGTATAACAATTAATTATTTCTGTTTGTTAAAGGTTAAGATACTTTTAAAATTTTGATATCTGCAGATTATTATCTGTTTGTTAAAGATACATTTTTTAATTTTGATGATCTGGTCATGAAGGTTATTCATTTCGATTGATACAGTTTAAAGGATCAAGGGACCGTTGTCATTTTTTTATGAGATAGGGGGGTGCTAGGTGGGATTTGGGGGAGTGTCATTTGGGAATTTGGTAAATGACCGTGGCTCCCCTTAGCATGCGCAATAATTTATAATTTTCTCACTGATGAACCCCCACCCCCCCTACCACCCCGCCCCATAATGGTAATCTTTTTAAGGATGACCTACCGAGAGCGAGGTTGTCCATCCGTCCCGGCTGTTTTTTTTTATCGTACAGAATCATTTTAAAACTGTTTACCATTAAACTGTTATACCGCATGGCGCGAATCTCAAGGGGGGATCGGAGGGGGAAGCCCCCCCCCCCTGCCTGGAACACCCCCCCTCAATATTGATAATTGATATTTCGTGAGCAGGAAAAGTTATCAACAATTTGTAAGAATATCCATGCCTCTTTTTCATCTCTGTATTTCACCCTAACCCTCTCCCTTTTTTTTTATTTTTTTTTTTTTTGGTGATTCAGGCCCTCCTTTGAAAAGCCTATTGTTTTACCGCGATGTCCTCCATCGACCCCCTACGCCATAAATCCCTATACAAAAGCCCCATCCTATCTCATAAAAAAAATGAACGGTCACCTTAATGCAATTAAATAAATGGATCAAAATATAAATTGGATTATATTAAGATCACAAACTGTCATTATTTGTTTTGTGAAATTGAGTATTGTTTAATAAAAAAATGTTCAAGATAAATCTCAGGTTTTCTCACCATTAGTAATTTTCATGTTTTTTTCATGACTGAAAAACATTACAGTAAGGACAAGACAATTAATTGTGATTGAGTTGATCAATGGAAAGTCCAGTAGATTTTACGCATTGGCCTAAATTAAGCTTGGTCACAAGAGCCCCTGTACTTCTCTGTTGTAAGCGAAAATTGCTAATTTCGTGCTTTTAAAAAAATTTAAAACCTTACAAAAAACATGTAGGAAGGAAGACACTAGAGAAGCTCAGCTACCCTCCGTATTGCCCTGCCTGGCTTGCTTCTCGGGTTGCAGATTGCCTGCAACGGTGACTTTAGTTTCGATGTGTGAGGTCAATCGCAACCTGAACACAAGCGCTTTGTCTCCGCAGCTTCTTGAGGTGTCCTACTGATTAACTTTTTTTAAAACGACATTTATGTCCATTTATTGGCAATCAACAAAAAAGACGATAACCTTACACGACTACGCTTTGGCTAACTTATGCTATAATAAGCTTGTAGTACAGTAGCTGACATTTTTACAATTACATTACAATTTGTAGCACTGTCATATATATTAGTATTATATTTTTATATATTATACTTTACTACTGATTCTTGTGATTTGAATTTCAGGTTCCACCTACACTCTCAGGCTTTTTTTTTTTTACTGACATTATAGCGGCGTAGATTCATGAAACGAAGAACAAAATGTTTCGCGGCGATAAAACTAGCCTAGTTACACTGGGGTGGAGTTTAGCTAAGTTACTTTTCCTTCCCAACGCAGGAAGGAGAAAACTGATAGTAGAACTACGCGACCGCGAGTCCTGCCGCAAGCTGGGTGGGTTAGCTAGCTAGCTACGTAAGGAAGATAACAAGTTTATGGTTTTTACACTATATGGTTCTTTTCCTTTTCCAGTGAGATTCCGAGTTTTAAATTACAATAAGTGCACTAGCCCCTACATGGAGTTTCTTCTTCTAGTTCGTAACAAGCTTTTTTCTATCTGCTTCTTAATCTGGGGCAAAACTTCTAAGTCCTCGTGAGAACGGCGAATATTGGTTCCAGAACAACATGGTGGCAAGAGTACATTTCGGGCTAGACACGGTTGAATTAAAATGCTGGTTTTGTCGGTTTGTTCAGCCTTGTGCAGTGCAAATGCATTTTGTTAGCGTCACTTTTCTCTAGTGTTCTATGAATGGCACCCTATCATTTTTTCGCGCGCTTATTATTTTATACCTTCTCATCGATCAGTCTTGATCATCTCTCCCTTCACCGGAGACTCACTCGCAGACCAAGTTATAAGGCTTTTGATAGGCAGATAGGGATTGCCTTTTTGTTCAATATCTGAGAGTTGAACTTGGTTACTAAAGGAAAGTGATTGAGACGCTATTCACTACACTGTAGCTCTCACTAGCTTTTAGGTCGATAATAATAATAATACTACTAGAACAACACTGACTACAACGCGCTCATAGGCTTGGTGTAGCTTTCCTATGTATTCAACTATGTACGACATTTGATTAAACCATTTATTTACAGTTTACTCTTTATCTACAACTGCTATTAATTTCGCGTTACACGTAGAACGGTTACAACGTAAAACATTCGCATTACATCCAATGCTTATTACCAATACCAACATCGTTTTGTTCAGTTTTACGTTTCCTAGGAATTCTCTTTTATTGTTCACGTAATTAATACAGATTTAAAAATGTGACAAAAAACCTTAGATGAAAAAGTCATACGGGGCGCTATGAAAAGACGCTCACAGTGGGTTTTGCCTGGTCAGTACAACATCCTTGTCAAGCTGTTGCGTTTAAGAAAAACACAACTAGAGTGGTTTATCAATTGAGTGTCGAAAGTAATCACTGAATTGGCTTGTGGATGTTGGCTTTACTAAAAATTGCTTTATACTGCGAAACTCTATGATTGGTTGTGAAAAACTCGCGCCAAACGCTTCTCAACCAATCAGATGCAAATACAAAAAAAAACCAAAAGCAATTCGCGAATCGCGAAACTTGGTCACAAACGCGTTTCTTTTTCCCTCCGCGGCGCTCGGACGCCGGGTACGACGTGTCTTTGCTTGCGAGTTCTCATTGGTTCAATTGTATTGTTACACTTAACGTTTTGTTGTGGATTGGACTATTGTAATTGATTTGGTTTTGGTTTCACCGAGCGCGAATTAGTTTTAAACTAAATATTTTGGAACAGAACACATAACAAGAAGTTAGATTGAAGCTATTGCAAATGTTACTGAAACTGACTAATGTAATTAACTCCTAAATAAGCCCCTGGGAGGCCAGACATACGAATTCTCAATTCTCTTACTGGTCTGCCGTACACTTCCTATAACACTAGTTTGGGAGAATCTGGTTGCATATCAAGGAAATTTGTCTTGGTGATCAGTTCTCTATATTCTCATAGACCTGTCATGCCTTGACTTGTATTTGGACATCTTAAGGAGAAATTAGATGTTCATCACAGACATAGTTCGGAGCAGCCTCACAAGTCTAAGGGGTTTAGGTAAGGGAACCTTTGAAATCTCTTAAAAGACAAGGACCGAACATCTAACTTGCGGCATTCCTCAAGTGTACAATACTAGGACGGCGTTCTTCTCTTTTAATAACTCTCTATATAAATGATTTACCAAACTGTCTGTCTAATTCACAACCAAGAATGTATGCAGATGACACGCACTTCACTTTTTCCAGTAACGATATTACGAACTTAGAACAGGGTCTAAATGAGGATCTGGCTAAGGTTAATGAATGGTTAATTGCAAATAAACTCACTCTCAATAAGTCGAAGACTGAGTTTATGTTGCTCGGAATCCAGGCAAAAGTTGGGTAGCTCTCAATCGTAGACCCCCGTCTCTAACTATTGATGGACGCTCTATAAAGCAAGTTGAATTTACTAAATCTCTTGGTGTGTATATAGACGAAATTTTATCTTGGAGCACACACATCGATAAAATCTCCAAAAAGATTGCCTTCTAGCATTGGCATCTTGAAGCGAAGTAGATATTTTGTTCCGTTTGAAACACTCCTATGCATTTATTTAACAAATAAAGAAGCCAAAACCATGTATTATACTGTCATAAAAACACGACGGGAATTTGAGAACACGAGAGAAATTTAGAAAACACGAGCCACAGGCGAGTGTTTTCTATATTTCTCGAGTGTTCTCAAATTCCCGGAGTGTTTTATGACAGTATAATACATGGTTTTGGCTTCTTTATGTGCTTTAAAATATAGATTTACGCGCGCGAAACGATAAAACACGCTTTTCTATGTTTTATACTCTGATAAAACATGGTTTTTAACCAATCAGAGCGCGCGCAATTTTCAGTCTATATTTTAAAATGCATTAGTACAACCTCATTTCGATTATTGTAGTGTCGTTTGGGGGAACTGCAACAAAACTCTTGCCACTAAACTTCAAAAAACTACAGAATCGCGCTGCACGAATTTTGACTTTCTCTTCTTATGATGCCAGTGCTGACAATCTCTTCATAACTCTTGGTTGGAAAAAACTAGATATTCAACGGAAAGTTCAAACAAACTACTATGGTCTATAAAGCACTAAATGGTCTTGCTCCTGAAATATCTACGATCAAAATTCACTGACCGCAGTGAAATTTCTAGATATTCACTAAGGGACTGTGAGGGCAAGCTAGCTATTCCACTGCCCCGTACCAACTTTCTAAAAAACAGCTTCAGCTATAGTGGTGCGGTTCATGGAAAGCAGGTATATTTTATTTTTGTTTAACTATTAGTCTTAATGTATATATTATTTGTAATTATAGTATTTTTTTTTCAATTATGCATTTTCAATTATGTAATTTAAGTCTATCATTTGTAAGGCCTGATGTTTTTACCGTGTCTAAATAAAGTTACTATTACTATTAGTATTACTGGTGAATATCAGTGTCCGAGCAGTAATTCCACATTTGCGTAATTTCAACGTCATTGCTTTGGCATAAACGCCGAAGAGGCATTGACAAACTGCAGCACTGCGACATAAGTTTAAAAATCACAATGATTTTCGTTTATTATTTTCGCGTTGTGCGACACGAAAAAAAACTCACGACATACTGACATGCGAAATTGACTGTGATCGACCATGAATCAAAACCGGCGGTATTTATCAGCCAAAAAAGGATACCTATGTTGAAAAAACAACTAAGGCATATCTTTCAAGCAGGCCGTTTCTTAAAAACGCCGACAGAATTCTTGGAAAATTGGCCGCACACCCCGGCGAAAAACAATTATGCGACAAAAACAATGTAAAATCAATGATAGGAACTGTGTTCGGCTGTATGAACTTTGTTTTCAATAGCCCTTTTCACCGGTTAACCTGAAATATTTGCATACAATACGGCTAAACATAGAAGCGAGGCAATTTCGGGCACAAGCTGTAAAACATCGTGATTTTCTTGAGCTCCTTAGAGCTCCTTAGAAGAAGAACTAAATATGCAACTA
The DNA here is from genome assembly GCA_029204205.1 of Desmophyllum pertusum. NCBI lineage: Eukaryota > Metazoa > Cnidaria > Anthozoa > Scleractinia > Caryophylliidae > Desmophyllum > Desmophyllum pertusum. The sequence continues at coordinate 2,830 of MU827028.1, read as the reverse complement.
TTTTAGTTAACACTTTATTAATAGAGAAAAGTCGTTTTAACAATTTTTTTCTAAAAAACAACGTAAACTAAAAGAATTGTAGTTCTTCTACATTTTAAAACTGTTTTTATACCAAAAGAGTTGAAGGAGTTCAATAAAAACACGATGTTTTGCAGCTTGTGCCCGAAATTGCCTCGCTTCTATGTTCAAGTGTATTGTTATGCAAATATCGCAAGTTAACCGTGGACAAGGGCCATTGCTTTGCGTCCCATCAGCATGTTACCCGTTTTACTGGCTTCGGATATTATTTTTGTTTCGGTTCACTATTATAATGGATTTTCTGGTTGCCGAGAAACAAAAGAAAATCACCTGCATGTACCAATACCGCGTTCTTAGTGATGTCAGTTATAAATATATTTAACCAACGGAGATCGGTCTAGATGGACACGTGATTAGGTAATTTACAATGATAAATATTAATGCAATGCGGTTGGGAGGCACTTGTTTCATCGAGAGAAAGAAGAAGGTGAGTAGCGAGACGCTTTTCTTTAAAAATATCATTACTGTGCGAATCAGAAAAGGGTGAACACTGATTTACGCTTGGACTTTCCTTTGCCAAAAATTGGTCTATTTTTTTCTGTATTTATTTTATTGCTACTTTCGCAAAGCTTTTCTGCAAAACCAAAGTGTAAATTTGAGCTGACTATTCTTCTGGCAGTTTGATCATGTCAAAGTTAAATCAAAGTTGTCACGCTTTTTTGATTCGCACAGAAACAGCGTAGAATACACTTTTTGGTAAGTTCTCTTTGAATATATTAGACTACGTGAATCAAACAAGATGTAAGTACCACCTTTAATTACTCTAAAAAATGATTTCAGTGGAAATGTTTTTTCTAGGAACAAGAAGGACGCGAGCCGTAGTCGAAAAAATTCCCCAACACGTTTAGTTTTCAATTAAAATGTGGAATCTCTTCAAAATCCTTCAACAAAAAGTTATTGAAGACGCTCAAAACATTTAGACGATATCATACTTTACCCTCTATTCAAATGACTTTGAATAGCCCCTCGCATTAGATGCCGCTGCTTATTGTCTCTAATCTTTATTTTACGATTGTTTTTAAACAATAGTTTTGTACAAACTTTGATGAATTCAAACTACGTGCATTGGCGACAGAAATAATAAATTATTCACTGGACATTTTCAGACGGGGTGATCATTTTTATATACCAGCCTTTATTTTCTCATGGACCTCTCCTTCAGTTTTTTTACCCAATTCAAACTGTGTATAAAACAGAGGCCCTTATAACAAATAAAAGATAAAAGATAGAGTACATAAACTATAAGTATGTCTAAACGCTAAAAAGTTAATATAAGAATACCAAGATACTTTGCAATTGTATGAGCTAAATTACATCCTTATAAAATAAGAAAATTACAGAATTACAGAAAAATAGTTGACGTTTTAGTAAAAAAAAAAAAGAAAGACAAATAATACACTAAATAATGAGGAAAAAGAAAAAAAAAAAAAAAAAAAGTGGCGTCAAAAAGCGACATTATCAGCTCAAGAAATGTAACCAAAATATTTTTCAAGACAACAGCCCATAACCAAGCATATGTAAACCAACCTATAAATCGGTGAAACTCTAAGGCTATGGTTCACACTTGGTGCCCGATTGCACTAGTGCCTGGGCACCGCTACACAAGGGTGCTGTGTTCACAGCACGGAGTACCCAAGATATCGACGATGTTGGCCGTGCCGAGTACAAGGTCATAGTACCTTATACTCGGGCACTGGCACCAGGGGGGGGGGCCTCGAATTCTGGCGTGGGTACTTGAACAAAAGGTGTGTTCACGATTAGTGTCTCAGCAAGAATCGTACTCAGGGCACCGTGCTCGGGCATACCAAGTGTGAACTTAGCCTAAGTTCGTTGTATACCGTTATGAAAAAAGGATTTATAAATAATGCATCGTCTCCAATTTAAAGCGCAGATTAAAGTCTAATCTATAACAAGTCTAGTGAGTCTATTATAACAATAGAGTGTTTCTGTCGAGGAACTATCGGCTGATAGTTGCCTCGCGGAAATTTTATGTTATAAAAAACAAATATTAGCCCGAGAACGAAGTTCGAGGGCTTATATGCTAGTTTTTTAGAGCATAAAATTTCCAAGGGCAACTATCAGACTCGATAGTTCCGAGACTAAAAACACTCTATTGTCGTTATTTTTCACGTCACTAATTTTTCCGGTCGGCGGCCTAAAACGGAAAACGTCATGAATTTATTTATTTCGATTTTCTGACACACACTGCGACACTTGGAGCTTAACTTGGCAGTTTTGGCATTTCAACTGTTTTGTCTCGTAAATACGTACAGAAGCTTTAGATTACTTTTTCAAAAGTTATAAATCGACTGAGTGATTTTTCAGTTCAGTCTAAATGAAGCATGAAATTTGAATGAAAAACGGCGGCAAAACCTAAACCTGGCGCGGGCCGCCAAGTTGAATCATACAAAGGTCACCAAAGCGTATTATGAGAGTTTGTATGGAGCTGAAATTCGATCGAAAATAATTTTCACTTTTCCTTCGAAGAGTTGTTAAATAATGTGAAATAAAGTTTAAAAACACGCTCACCTGTTGTCTTTTTCCGGGTTATCCCTAGTGTAATAACCACAGGCTGACGTCACCAGCCACCAATGGCAATAATAATTAGCTAATGATAAACAATAGAAGTCAGAAGCAGTAGAAAACGGTTAGAAACATTTGGAACAGACTAGAAACAGTGGGAACAGTAGAATCAGTGGGAACGCTAGAAACAGTAGAATCAGGTGGGTAACAATATAAACAGTAGAAACAG